>JARYGA010015611.1:0-31574 GCA_030545235.1 Helianthus tuberosus
ACCTAGCGAATTCTGTGCCTATGGTTCAAACAAAAAAAGTAATTCACAAGATTAAAACAAACACAAAAAAACTTAACTTAATTAAAACATAGTACCATCTGCCGGTTTCGCACAAGCAGAGAAACATAAACATACAGATTGTAGCAATAACACAAAGATTAAACCTACATAAAACCCGAAAACACCGGCAAGCTAAGACAAACTCAACATGGATTTCATAGTCACGGACTTACTAACAAGCTCATTCAAAGGTTTCAGAACCATCGTCCTCAGCTATCATGCGAACAACCTGAGCCACGCCTTCTGCTACTTCCTTTTGAATCACACCATCTGGCATGTCGAATGTCCTCCTCCTCAACGATAGAGACTTACCCCCTCCTGGCTGTGGGTCCACCACGTCCAGCATCGCTTCCAGTTCATCCACCATCGACCTTTTTGCAGCCCTCACCAGGATATCAGCACCCTGCTTTTGCAAACAACAATTAACATCCTCTAAACTCTAAACATAAAAAAGATTTATGTATTTACCTCAATGGCATCAACAGTGAGAAGCAGCACAATGATCTTCTCGGAAAACCTCTGTTTCTCCTCCGCATCACGAGCCACCCGGCGACGGTAAGAGAAATTATTGAACAAAGACCTGAGCTCCTTAAGCTTCCCCTTAGCAATAGCCAACTCACGAAGGGCACGAAGAGACTGAGACCTCCTTATCAGATAGGCTCTAAAAGTCATCTGTATCATCATGGCTGCATCTTGAGGTGACAACTCCTTCTTCTTCCCTTTGTTCTTCTCCACCCTCTTAGCAAACGCCTGCCATATTATACAAACTCTGTTTAAACAAGCCAAGCCACTCGCAATTGGTTTGCTAAAAGCTCAAACTAAGTGGCGCTTAAACGAGCTCGCGCCTAAAAACAAGCTTTCGGAAAAACAAGCCCGAACTTCATTTATTGAGCTCAAGCGGGCTCGCGAGCCTAAACGAGCAGCCTTTTGTTCTATAACTTTTATTTGATATATTTTACAATAACTAATTATCATATAAAATATTTATGATAAAAATAACTAAATAGTATACATTATCTATGCAGTTAATATCGGTGATATATCGGTTATATCGGTCATATCGGTCCCTTAGTAAATATCGGTGTCAAATATCGGTACCGATATCATCGGCGATATTGACCGAAATCTGACCGACATATCACCGATATTTGACTGATATAACCGATATATCACTGAATTATGGGTGTTAAATTGCTATATGTATAAATTCTGCATTATATTAAAATTACCGATATCCCACCGATATCTCACCGAGATCTTGACCGATATCCGGTATTTTACCGCATTAACAGCATAGTACATTATGTTATATATAAATAATTATAAATGTATATAAAATAATTAATACATAATAAACAAGCAAAGACCGATCCGTGCTCGAGCTTAATTAAAGCTCGAAATGAGCCAACCTCAAGCACTTTTAAGTTAAACGTGGGTGAGAAAAGGAACGAGGTGGTGGTTGAGAGAATTCTCAAATTGAGAATTGAGAAGTTGGTGTAGCCAGAGGTTACTTTTCCTAGACTTAGGATTCGTTGTCTCAACTCGAGATATCTTTTCCTTATGAGGTATCTCTCCTTATATAGACGGAGATTTCCTCTTACAAGACCTACCAATAATTTCATTGAATTATTAAAGATGTCTTTACAGCTGTAGTCGCTTGTCTTCTTTTGAAGACTCAGAATGAAGTCCAACCACTCTTTTAGAGTTGAAAGATAACTGCGTAAGAATTATTGGTTTTGTGGTCTGGTTAAGACTCATTGGTTAGAAAACTTGTTTTTTCTTTTCTTTTTAGTTCTTCTTTTAGCCTAAAGCGGTTAGCTTTAAGACCATTAAACTGAACATGTTCAGTTCTCCTATTTCTAGGTGATCTCTTAAGAGACTGTTCTAATTGGTTAATTAGACTTTGATATATGGTTAATTCTTGATTAACCCGACGGATTTCTTTTTTAAGGAAAGCTTGGTGTATACTCATTGTATACCTGGTTTTTGTGAGTAGTAAATATAGAATATAAAATTCATTTTACTAGACATCTTATCATGACAAAGTATATCATGATTGCCTTGGAAATTTTAATTCCAAAATATGTCGTAGAAACTTCATGGCTTTGAACTTTAGATAAAAGTAAAGTTGAAGTCATTATTAATTATCATGTCTAACATAATGAGTTATCATGACAAAAGATAGGGAAATTGTTTATTTTTTAAGGAATCAGGAACTAATTCTATTTCACCCTTTGTGAGGCCTCTGGCATGCTCTGATACCACTATGCGGAGTGACTTCATCAGCATGGGAATCTATGCCTACAGAGTTGAAAAGATTATTTCCATAATCCAAAAGACTCAAAAGCTTAATTCAAAAAGCAAAGTCAAGGTCAATTATGCCAACCCAAATTGCCTGATCACCAGCACTACAGGGAAGACGCTCTGTCAAGAAGATCAACGCGCAATTCAAGCGCTTGAAGACAAGATCTTAAAAAATCAGATCTTAGCAGGTCCTACCACAAAGAAGATGCTTTGTGAAAGGCTCCAAAAGGTCGACAAAGACCATCAGTGCGCATTATGCACTAAAGTTGATGGGGACACTACACCAAAAACAGATGCTTTGTCCACTACCAGCAGTGAGGGGTGACCGATATCCGGTATTTTACCGCATTAACAGCATAGTACATTATGTTATATATAAATAATTATAAATGTATATAAAATAATTAATACATAATAAACAAGCAAAGACCGATCCGTGCTCGAGCTTAATTAAAGCTCGAAATGAGCCAACCTCAAGCACTTTTAAGTTAAACGAGGCGACTTCGAGCTTAAACGACTCATTTACACCCCTACTAACAACACAGATCTTGAGATATATAATTCTAAATTGCTGCTATCAAATGGAAACTTATCTCTATCCTTCTGTTTCAATTCACACTACATTTTACTAATCTGTTCTACAAATCAACTAGAATAAACTAACAGAGTAACAGGTAAAAACAGCAACCAAATGATGAAATCTGAAGATAATAAACAAAACCTGTTTCAACAGAAGGGCGCCATGATCAGGAGAGCTTTGGATCTCAACAATACGAGGTCCTTTCTCCTTCTTCTTATCCTTCTTCTTCTTATTATTATTCTTCTCTTTCTCAACATCACTCACATCTTCAACACCAGCAGCATTTGCAGTTGAAGCAGTGAAAGTATACTTCCGTACATCATCTCCCTTCCGTTTAATCTCAGTCGTCCATTTACAGCTCTTCTCCTTCTTGTTCCCTCCTTTAATCTCAGTCGTTAACTTGTACTTCCGATCTAAACCGTCCTTCTCAGCACTGTTGATCTCCGCCGTCCACGTGTACTTCCGATCTGAGTTCTTCAGTTTCTGTTTCTGTTTTTCAGCTAGATCAAACCCTAGCTCGAGTGCAGATACACGATCTGATAACGACTGAAGGTACAAATCGGCGGTTGTAGGACTAGATCGGCGTCTGGTGATGAGTTTCCGAGATGAAGAGCTACCGAACGGCGTCGTACGGGTGACGTGGATGAGGTCAGTAACGGTGTGGAAGTCTTCGAATGGAGAAAAGAGATCGAGTGAGGGAAAGGTAGGGTTTAAGAGATCGAGAGTTAGGTCAAGTTCAGTGGTGGAATGGAAGGGGAAGGGGAAGGGGAATGAGGATGATTCGGATAGCATGTAATCGATGAGGTCAAGGTTGCTGAAGCGACCCATGGTTGGTTAACAATGGCGGATGTTATGTATGATAATGATTGAGAGAGACGCAGGTGTAGAAGATAAAGAAGACCGAGGATAGTGGTGGGGTGTCAGTAGGGATAAGTAGTGCGAATACAAACGCAATCGAGTATCGCGGACAATTGGTCAAGCATTTTCAAAATTTGTTCAACTTGAGGAAAATTAGTCCAAAATGGGAGTGTGTACGATTTGATTATTAGCGTTATCCGTAACCGTTGCTAAAGTTATCGGTTAATTAGTTGGATTTATTTAGTTAATTTGTCAGTTTTCGGTTCGGTTCGGTTAATAACCAAACCAAACATTAACTAAAATTTAAGTTTAAAAATACAGGTAATGGAAGTACATATACACGAATTAAATGTATAAATAAATAAAATTGAGGTATAAACATTTGAAATGAAAGTATAAAAATAACATGAATGTATAGAAGCTAGAAATGTATGAAGATTACAAAAGATATCCGTTAACCAGTTTTTGGTTAATTTGGTTTCGGTTTTGATTAACGGTTCGCTTATTACTCACCCCTAAATGAGGCTACATTGTAAGAACTTTTGTATTATATCATTTTTATTGAAAAAAAAAGTTATAATATTCATGATGTCTTTTTTCGAATTATAGGAAGTAAATCAAACATAGGCCTATACGATGCGTATCAACCCCCTGTTTTTTTGAATTTATTTTTTGTTGTGTTGTGTCGAATGCGAACCCGAGAAACGAAAGGGATTTCGAGCAGTTGGTCGATGATATGATTGATAAAGATCTTGACACGATTATTTCCATTTTCAAGTATTATTAAAACCATTCAAGCCAACCAGTCTACAATGTGGTTCCCAATTTGCGGAACTTAATCCCAGATTGTCTAAATAAACATTTTTTCAAGTTTGCACAGTGGGAGAAAAGACCAGCACCTCTGTCAGTATTGTCCTTTAAATTCGCATAAACATATATTCGTTTCATAACCTCCTCCTATAAATCAACCACAACTCACCCGATACGTCTTCTCTGGATCACACATGATAAAAGCGCTTCTTTAGACAATCTGGGTCACATATCCAACAATAGGGCCCACGGATCTTATGCCCACCCGAGACTGACCTCTGGATCACACATGATAAAAGCGCTTCTTTAGACAATCTGGGATTATGTTCTGTTTCTTCAAGATTTACGTCTGATGTCCAAGTTTGATCACATGATAAAAGGGGAAATCTAATGGAACACCTGATTGAGAGAAACTTCTTCGAGCTAACCGTCGATATCTCATCCTTCTGTTGTTTAGTACTTCCGAGATAATTCAAGTTATTTCAGTTATTTCTGTTGATTCAATACTTCAACGTATTTTAGTTGGTTTCGAATATACCCAAAGAGATCTGACCCAACCGAAATCCACTTCCGAGACGATTCAAGTGAGTCCTATGAAGCAAGTGTCGGTCTATTCAATTGAGAGGAAACATTGCATGACTTGAACGAGTCAAAGTTAACATTCAGATTCTGTTCTGTTTCTTCAAGATTTACGTCTGATGTCCAAGTTTGATCACATTTGACTTCATCGGCGGCAGTCCAATGACTTTCTTGAGTCACATATCCGACAATAGGGCCCACGGATCTTATGCCCACCCGAGACCGACCTCTGAATCATCATAGCAGACGTGTCGGGTTCTTCTGCTAGTGGTGGGGCTTCCGATGCTCACACAGGGTGATAAACAGCCAATAACTTAGAACGATCCTTGTTTTGTCACGTACATGCGTTTAATTCTCAACAAACGATAACTTTATAACTTTATAGTGTGTGATTTGACCAGGAAATGATTGGAGGTGATTGCTACTTTTAATAAGATGTTATAGTTGTCAAATTCGATTTCAACAAATCTTTTCCTTTTCCTTCAATTTCTAGAACATTCTCCGTAACATGAAGACGTGTCGGGTTCTTCTACGGAAACGGTGGCTATGCGAAATACAAATCGCAACCGCAACCGTAACATGAACGATCCTTGTTTTGAGAACCTGATATTGTTATAACAGCCGAGACGATTCAAGTGAGTCCTGTGAAGCAAGGGTCGGTCTATTCAATTGAGAGGAATCATTGCATTACATCTCTGTTGAAAACAAGTGGTTGTAATGATGGAACCCTTGATTTGAAAAAACATTTTTGAGAAATTTATATTTCAATACGCATCGTATAGGCCTATACGATGCGTATTAATCGATGATTTTACTGAAATACCCCTGGTTTTCTGATAAATTCAGGGGTATTTTTGAGAAAATTCAAAGTTTAATACGAATCGTATAGGCCTATATGATGTGCGATACGCGGTCTAGCTTTTTGTGTTCAAAGACTTTGATGTTATGTGAATCGTTTTATTCAAAAGCCTTGGTGTGTAAAAAGCTTAATTTGGATGTTTATAGATTGCTTACAAGTTTTTAAAATGGAATTGCTAACCAGACCACACATAATCGGAAGTGCACCGGTCATAGTGTAGTGTAGATGGCAAGACCGGATATCAGTCCGTTGACACTATGGGCCGATTTTAGATACTGAACCTCTATCGAATATAAAGTTGAATTTTAAAGTTTGATTTTAAATTGTTTTTTTTTTATTTTTAAATAATAAATTGAAAACTTACGGAAAAGAAGACAAGAAACGAAAAGTGAAACAAATAAACAAACAAAGTATAACAATCACAGAAACAAAGTTTTACAAATACAGAAATAAAATGTAACAAATATGTATGATAAACGGACTACCTGGGTTTTGAATCCCTAGAATCATGCAATGCTAATTTGACAATAATAACAGTTAAATATCCTTTTCCCTTGATTAAACCCCCTTTAGAGATGTATTAAACAAAAGATTAAGACGAAATGTGAAGTGCTAGAACGAACCGGCTCGAGCTATCGATACCAAATCCTACGAGAATCCAACCTTTGGAACCTCAGAGACTAAGTTGTGAGAAGATCTTTTAAACCCGCAAAGCGAACAAATCTTTGAAAATTAAAATCCTAGGAAACCTTAACCACGATGTAATAAACAAGCCCGAGTTATCGGTTACCCAATTTACCCACCAATGAATAGCTAATAACCTAGCTCACCCTAATGTCTTTCGAGTCATAAGGTGAGGATGCAAGTTTTAGTATATTGATTTGAATTATTATTAGACTTGGTCAATTTCTCAACACAATATTTAACCCGATAATCAAAAGATAAACGAATCAAATTAAATTCTAAGTTTAAAGGGAATTTCTTCATGTTTAAACCTCTTGAATTTATCGACAGATAATTAATCCAAAATACACCAACATGCAATACCAAGATTAATTTCAAGAATAAGTTCTGTAAATCACATCAAATAACTGAAATTACTTCAAATATGCATTCCAATCATCTAGTTCATCATAACCCAGGTAGTTTATAAGTTTAAGCACACATATTATACAATAATACAACTACACAAATGTTTACAACTACTGAAAACATAGTAACAACTTTGAAAAACGAATGATTACCGAACCCGGGTCGCTTTAGAAGTCAAAACGGAAGCTTCCAAGATTCCCGAGAGCTCCGAGGGACTTCAAGATCGCTCCTAGGCGCCTAAAGATGACTGATATCAATCTTAGAAGTGAGATTTCGAGTGTGAGAGGTGTCTTTTACGAGCAGTCTGCATGGCCTTTTATACTTGAAAATTTCAACCACTGTTCATCACTTGCGCACCGTAACACTCTGGTCGTTGCGGTGCGCAAGCACTTTTGAACTAACTTTCTTCAACTGCTCCATTCGCGACCAGAAAGTCTCTGCCGACAGACCCTTGCTCACCGTAACACTGTTGTTGTTGCGGTGCGTAAGCTATTTACCTGACTTTTCTTTTGTCTTTTACCCTTACGCACCGTAACATTATGATCCTTACGGTGCGCAAGGGTTGGTCTAGGTCAAATTCTTGATTTTCTTCGACACGTTTCCCGATGTATTGTTTCCTTTATCGATCTTGTACCGTTTTCTCGCATAATCCACATATATTTCACCGATTCCTGCAGATTCATAATTTTATCGATTAAGTATTAAATACAAAGGAGAAACGTACATAATTTATCTGAAATAGGGGTAATTTGATATAAAAGATGTGTATAATTCTGAACACATCAAATATCCCCATACTTAACATTTTGCTTGTCCCTAAGCAAAATCCTAAACAACATGTCAAGCTTAAACAATTAAACAATAACGCACGTTTCGAACAAATTTAAATACGAATTACAAAATCTTTAAACACAGAAGTTTCACAAGACTTACAACGTTCAAAAGGTTGATAAATCAAGAAAATGAAACGATAAACCGAGAATACTTAATCAAACTTTTCTTACTTTTAAGTAATTAATTATGCAAAAACAATACCACTCACTGAATTCACTCTTCTCTCGGATAATATGTATATAATTTCAAGTGAACTCTCAAAACCAGACTGTGAAGCATGACTATTATTAGCTTGTACGTCAATCAAATCTCTACCTTATTGTTAAAAATTGATACAAATGTAGAGGACTGGAGTTGGGTAGGTAAGGGTTAACAAGAGATCTTACGATAAACCGGAAAAATACATGATAAGAATATACAATGTTTTGGTCTTTTGACCATAACTTTATTCTATTTTTTTTTTCATTTTTTTTAACTGTATAATACAATAATAAACGTTCCGGTTTACAAAGGGTAACAACAGAAGGTAATAGGTACAAAGTGGTGTCTAAAGGAGAAAGGTGAATTTTTACAAAGAAATGGTGATCCTAATGCCTCTTGAGATTTTGTACCAATAATTAAACCAAAGGTTTTGAAATGTATCAAAACGTACAAGTTCTAAAGTAATGCCACAAGTCTGTAAACACACATGAAACGAAAGTAGTGTTTATGTAACAAACACTTTTAGGCTCAAATCTTACTGTCATGTGGTAATGTAAGGGTTGAAGGTTTTGTTATTGTATAGTTAATTTACTTTATAGTTAGAAAAATTATGTTAAGTATCTCGTAAAAATTTTCACAAAAACTTGATTTAAACAACCTACTATCCCGCAACTTAAAGAAATATGTATTTTCAGATTTTGTAAATTCAACATTTAAATTGTTTTTGACAGACGTTTTGCAAAATGTTCAAGTTTTAAATGCGTTTAAAGGATCGGGACAAGTAGAGCATTTTTTTTATTGTATATACTAAATATTATACAAAAATTATACAAAATCCTCATCCCACACTTGAAAAACACATTGTCCTTAATGTGTGAAAATGAGAAATGAAATTAAACACACTTGCATAGAAATTAAAAATGTTACTTCCCTGATGTGTTACCATATTCCTGAATATGTGTTGCCTCGTCGCATTATATCAATTTTGGTTCAATTCCTGTATACGACGCTTACAAAATAATAAGTCAACACATCATATAGAAATAAACATAACAAGCATAATTAAACATAAAAACACCAAACATAAATGTAAATATATATACAAAAATAAAGTACTAATGTCAAATACAAAAAATAAAGATAGACTATGGCGGCGCAGGCTGATCATGTGGAAGGGGAACGTGAAGATGATCTATGATGCTCTGAAGCATCCCCCTCATCTCTGTCTGTGTCTGTGCCATAGCAACCTGCGTCTGCCTAATCTGATCCTGCCCCTGCCTGAGTTGACCCACACTCTGCTCTAAAGCATCTAAACGATCTGATACAGTGAGTCGTGCTCTGGGCTGTCCTGCCCTCTCCCTCTCTGGCACCTGATGTCGAGCTGCGACAACAGGAGCGCCCTCTGGAATAGCTCGTGGCGGTAGGAAACGTGGAGGGTCCTCCCGTGTCAACAACTCAGGAATCTGTGCCATATCATGTTTCCTGATGAGGCTGCCCCTACGCTCCTTGTGGAGCCAACCTCTCGGAAATACATCAAAGACGCCAAGACTCTCTGCCAGGACTGTGACATAACTGCCCATACAGATACGCGATCCCTGTCCTCGGCCATGCTCTCTCAAAAATGAGAAGAGTAGGACCATAGCAAGATTGGGCTCCTAGGCCTGCACAATACAGTAAAGTGCAAATAACTCAGAATACGTCACTTTCTCGATACTCATGAATCGAGAAAAGACGGTGCAAGTGAGGACCCTGTGAATGAATCGAAGAACGGGATCGCGAATCTGTGAGGATGGGATCCCTGGAGTGAATGCTCCATCGGCAATGGTAGACCAGAAAGCCGTCAGCTGTGTCGTAGTGACACAGCGAGGTAGCTCCTTGTCTGACCATCCCATCAGACTCTCAGTGAAGACCGGCTGTGTGGTCTCCTCCTGAGTGTATAATCCTGCGCGGACGGCAAACCGCGCGATAGACATAATGTGTGTCTGCCGTCCTAACGCAAAACTAACAGCCGGGTCTGATGAGAGGCGCGCTGTATCGAGTGAAAATGTAGCTAGGAACTCAATAGTGAGCTCGTGAAAAGACTCGCGCCTCTCATCCAACAACCTCCTCCAGCGAGGTGTAAGCAGTCCCTCTAACCTCTCTCTGGCGTCTAGTACCTCCATCAGTGGCCAGTCAATCGTCCTCGCTACATGGAGACGTCATCCTATCAAGCGCTCCATAATCCGACGCTCCTCCGATCCGTCCTGAAAGTCGAGGAGCGTGCTCTCCTCGATCGGTGGAAGTAGTGCCGGTATCGGTGCGTGTAAATCTGGTGGTGCGGCATCGGTGGCATAACGGATAGTCCTAGCAGGTCGTGGCTGCTGCTGATCCTCCTCATCCTGAGGCTGAATCTGTGGCGCATCCTGTGCCACGTCCTCCTGCTGCTGCCGAACGGGAACTCGGCCCCGCTTCCGGGATGATCCTGCGCCAGACATATCTGCAATTAAAGATATAACAGTTGGTATTGCAGAATTAAAACAGACTACCGTTCCCTAACATGTTTTTCGATGTTTTTATTTTATTTTTGTGTTAGGGACGGATGTTGCGACCGTATAGCATTTCATTCGCGGTCGCAAATTATTAAATAATATAATATTAAATAACAAAAAAAATTCAAAATTTCGATAGCACCTCGGCGTATTTACAAGAAAATCACCAATCCTCGCTCGTATTTAATTCAATACGGGCGAGGCGGCGAAACCTGCAAATAAAACGCATGTATATATATTATTCAATCAATTCAATTTTCCGAGTGCTTCCAAAATATAATTACAAGAACTATGCTAAATCTATGAATTTTAAAACTATCTTTAATTTAATAATTCAAAAATTACTCTAAAACCCCTTGCGGGTGTTGTATGGTGGGTGTTTGTGTGTGTGGGTGTTGTGGAGAAGAAGACCCCCGCAGGGGGTTTTTATTTTTGGGCTTCAAAACCCCTTGCGCACCGTAACATTCTGGATGTTGAGGTGCGCAAGGCATCTTTTATTTTAACCGACCTATGGCCTAGCGCACCGTAATAATTTGGTTGTTGCGGTGCGCAAAGCTCTTGTTGATTCAAATTCCAAACTTGCTTGCGCACCGTAAACTTTCGGTGCGTAAGCATATTATTTTTCATTTTTATTTTATTATATATATATATATATATATATATATATATTTTTTTTTTAAGTTTTAATTTTTTTTATAAAATAAGTTTTATTTACAAAAAAAATCACCACTAAAAATTATTCACAAACCAAGGGATTTTCGTAACGTCTGTTTGTCAAGACCAGTTTTTTCGAAAATGTGTGCGATGTCTTCCTTAACCCGATAGTGGTCATAACTCCCAACTCTAATGGACCGTTCAGCATCAAGCC
This sequence comes from Helianthus tuberosus, assembly GCA_030545235.1. NCBI lineage: Eukaryota > Viridiplantae > Streptophyta > Magnoliopsida > Asterales > Asteraceae > Helianthus > Helianthus tuberosus. The sequence continues at coordinate 11,574 of JARYGA010015611.1, forward strand.
TAATAGCGCCCACCCTCATTAATTGTATGTACTCACTTTGGGATTCCGTTGGACTTCGTTTGCATTTTCCAGTGTGCGACCAATTTCCACATCCTATGCATCTCTCGTAGCGTTTTGCTCTTCTTTTCATTGCACTCTTGGATGTTCCACAAAATGGGGGTATCTGTTCTTGACGATGCCATTCTTTCCTTACCTCAGCGCTTAGGAGAAAGATTTTCTCCTTAAGTTCCGTAGGTAACCCTGGTTTTGCAAATTCTAAACAACAAAGCAAATTAAGATCAAACGGATGCATTTTAAACCTAAATTACACTTAGGAGATGTTGCTGAGATTTGTAAGCAGTTCTGAAATCACCCGAATGGAGATTGAGTACGGGTGGTACGATCCAAACCTGCATACGCAAAAACAAGCAAACCCAAGCGTAGAATTGATTTAAAATAAAAGACTAATTAAAGCAGCAATAAAAGCAAACTTTCACACATAACACACAATCAAACCTAATATTCACACGTCCTACCACGTACAATTTACCTTCAAGTTTTTATTAAAGGGAGGTCCAGCTCCTCCACCAGTTCAGGACTTGGTCTTACAATGTAATGCTTTAAACGGTGACCATTAACCTGGAACTTTTGCCCATCCTCATTCTCCAACTCTACCGTTCCATATGGAAAAACTTGTGTGACCAGAAATGGCCCTGTCCATCGGGATTTGAGTTTTCCTGGAAACGTCTTCAATCGAGAATTGAAAAGCAATACTTTCTCCCCACACTTGAATTCTTTCAAATTCTTAATGTGGCGATCATGCAATTGCTTATATGCCCAAGATCTTTCATATGCGATGTCACGAAGTTCCTCTAGCTCATGTATTTGGAGAAACCGTTTCTTGCCTGCTGCATCCATATCAAGATTTACTTTTCGTAAAGCCCAATATGCTCGATGTTCCAGTTCAACTGGAAGATGGCACGCTTTTCCATAAATCATCCTAAAGGGTGTGGTCCCTATAGGAGTCTTGTATGCGGTGCGAAAAGCCCAAAGTGCATCATCCAGATTTTCAGCCCAGTCAATGCGACTTTGTCCGACAGTTTTCTCCAAAATGCGTTTTATACCCCTGTTTGCATTCTCCACTTGTCCACTCGTTTGTGGATGATAAGCAGGTGAAAGTCTATGGGTTACCCCATATCATTTCAATACCTTCTCCATTGACGAGTTACAGAAGTGGGTGCCTCGATCGCTGATGATCGCCTTAGGTGTGCCGAATCTTGCAAACAGCTCTCTAAGGAATTTCACTACCACCCTAGCACTGTTGGTGGCCAAGGCTTTCGCCTCCACCCATTTTGATACGTAATCAATGGCTACTAGGATGTACCGATTTCCTCGTGACATTGGGAAAGGTCCCATGAAATCAATGCCCCAAATGTCGAAGATTTCAATAGCTTGGATGGGATTTTGAGGCATTTCATTTCTGGATGAAATGTTTCCGGCTCTTTGACATGTGTCACAACCTCGAACATACGTATGAGCATCCTTAAAAATTGTCGGCCAATAAAATCCTGCATCAAACACTCGTTTGGCAGTAAAATTTGCTCCATAATGGCCTCCTGTCGGTCCTTTGTGACAGTGTTTAAGGATATTCATGGTTTCTGGTGCAGTTACACATCGTCTGACGATTTGATCCGTACCTACCCTGAACAAGAAAGGATCTTCCCAAATGTAGAATTTAATATCAGCAAAGAATTTCTTCTTTTGTTGATAAGACATTTCAGCTGGAAGATCTCCTGTTGATAGGTAGTTTGCAATGTCTGCGAACCAAGGAAAACCTTTAGTTTCTATGAACATTAATGACTCATGGGGAAACTCATCCCTTATTCTTTCCTCCCGAGTCTTTTCCAACTCGGGGTTTTCCAACCTGGACAGATGGTCAGCAGCAACGTTCTCAGCTCCTTTCTTTTCTTTGATTTCAAGATCGAATTCTTGAAGTAATAAGATCCAACGAATCAGCCTCGGTTTAGCATCTTTCTTTGCAAATAAGTACCGAATGGTTGCATGATCAGTAAAGATAATCGTTTTTTAAAGCACAAGATAAGAGCGGAACTTATCACATGCGAACACAACGGCAAGTAACTCTTTCTCAGTTGCTGTGTAGTTTTCTTGTGCATCGTTTAGGGTTTTGCTAGCGTAATATATCGGATGTAAATGCTTTTCTTTACGTTGCCCTAACACTGCACCAACTGCAAAGTCACTTGCGTCGCACATGATCTCAAATGGAAGGCTCCAATCAGGAGAAATTAGAATAGGTGCTTGGACTAATCTCTCCTTCAGTAACTCAAAAGCTTTTAGACACTCGTCAGAAAACACAAATGGCCTATCTTTTTTCTAAAAGTTGAGTCATAGGACGGGCGATTTTAGAGAAATCACGAATGAATCTACGATAAAATCCCGCATGTCCTAAGAAACTCCTGATTGCTTTCACTGAAGTAGGCGGCGGAAGCTTGGAAATGGTTTCAATCTTGGCTTGATCAACCTCAAGCCCCGCTTGTGAGATCTTGTGTCCCAAAACTATTCCTTCACGAACCATAAAGTGGCATTTCTTCACAACGAGTCAGCACTCGATCTAGATTTCGCAAGCAAATGTCGAAAGAACTCCCGAAAACAGAGAAATCATCCATGAAAACTTCCATGGAGTCCTCGATCATTTTATGAAATATAGCCACCATATAGCGTTGAAACGTGGCTGGAGCATTACATAATCCAAACGGCATGCGTCGATACGCAAAAGTACCATAGGGACAAGTAAACGTGGTTTTTTCTTGATCCTCAGGTGAAATGGGGATCTGGAAATAACCAGAAAAGCCATCAAGGAAACAATAATATTGTTGCCCTGATAATCGTTCCAACATTTGGTCGATGAATGGTAAAGGAAAGTGATCCTTTCTAGTGGCATCATTCAGCTTGCGGTAGTCTATGCAGACTCTCCAGCCGGTGACGGTCCTGGTAGGTATCAATTCGTTCTTCTCATTGACAATTACAGTCATTCCTCCTTTCTTAGGAACTACCTGTACAGGACTTACCCATGCTGAATCGGAAATTGGATAAATAAGCCCTGCATCCAGTAGCTTAATTACCTCTTTCTTTACAACTTCTTGCATGTTCGGGTTTAACCTTCTCTGCGGTTGAACCACCGGTTTATACTCTTCTTCCATCAGAATTTTATGCGTGCAGAACGAAAGGTTGATACCCTTTATATCCATCAGCTTCCATGCGATTGCCTGCCTATGATCTTTCAGGACATTCATCAGCTTTTTCTTCTCCTCCTCCGTCAATCCAGCAGAAATGATGACGGGTAACTGAGATCCTTCACCTAAGAATGCATATTCTAGGTGAGACGGTAGTTCTTTTAGCTCCAAAGTTGGCGGTACTTCAACTGACGGTTTTTCTTTTGGGTTATCTTTATAGATAACTTCAAATACTTCACAATCCTTAGATTCAGAGGAAGGTTCACTATCGTATGATGGTGTATCTTCTGAATCTTCAGAAGTATCAGAAGTTTTACTCCCACATAACTCACTAAGGAGACTTCCCATATGTGTCATGAGAGTATCAATAAAGTAAGCAGTATCGTCATGTTGTTCGGTGTGCCTCATTGATCGTTGAATATCAAATGTGACTTCATCTTCATCGACACGAAGAGTTAACTTGCCATCATATGTGACACCCGTGTCACTGCGACCATCAAACAAATGCCAAACCAATGAAATATTGTATTTCATACTTGGGATTTGTAAAAATATGTGTATCGATTTCACATATCAACTCTTGTCCGATTTCAAGCTCTAAATCGCTTTCTGGAAGGTTATACGCGCACTGATGCGTAAATATAACCAGTTTAATCCAACGAACACTCCGTAATAGTGAAATAGGCTTAACATACCTTAAATAACCTTTACATAACTTATATATAAGTTTTGGAAGGTTTGGTGTGGTGAAATCAAGTTTAATCGCTTACAGGGACTAAAGTTGACAAACTGCGAAAGTATGCCAATTTGAACTGTAACAGACCTTCCGGAACATGACCATAAGTTAAACATACCATAAATATCCTTAGAAATAGGCTTTGAGGGGTTCGGTGTGCTAAAATAAACTTTTGGGTCATTCAGGGACTAAAAGTGTCAAAAAGTGCACAAGTTTGCATTTTCGCGCATAACTTACGTTCTGAATACATCCAGACATCCAAAAATTTATGTAAGCACTAAAATATTTTATTTTAGTGTTCGCCATAAGAAAAATCCATTCGTCACGTCATTTGGATCGTTTTTCGCATTCGGGACCAGATTCGATGTATTAGCCGTTGTTTAATTCACAACCACACATTCTAAACTTGCTTAGTCAGCGGATAAGGATGGAATCTAAGCACCATAACTTTGCAACACATGTATGGATGGAATTTAAACACCTAAACACCATAACTTTGCAACACATGTATGGATGGAATTTAAACACCTAAACACCATAACTTTTCAACACATGTACGGATGGGATTAAGGCACGTTTTCCATGAAACGATCTTAACGGTTCGGGTATTCCTATAAATACCCCATACCCCCCATTGCTAAAATCACTAGAAACTTGATTTGAGAAACTCTAAGTTGAAACATTTGTTTCATACCTGAGATTTTTGAATCGAGTTTAGCATTCGGGGACCCTTCGTAAGTATTCTTTCGTTCTTTTCCTTATTTTATTGCTTTTCGAGTCCGAAAGTCAAACTTTGTTTGACTTTCAGCGTTGACCAGTAATGGTCAATGCAAAGTTCTTTTGAACTTCGCAACGTGAGTGTAATCACGTTGGTCATAGTCCCTTGGGACTATGCCCACTGATTACCACGTTGTCTAGGGTCGTAGGGTAAGCGATCTAATGAATCGCTTATACCTCGAACCCGACCCAGTTTGGTCGATCATTAGGATCCGACCAAACACATTAGGTGACCATAGTAGGTAGGGAATAACCTTCCGAGGTTATACCCTATGGTCACATCGTTTAAGTAGTTGTATGATAGGTAGTTTATATGCCTTAGGTAAATTACCAGAATACCCTTTTCATGTATAATTGGTAATTAAGCATATGTAACCTAAACCTTTGTCACATAACTGATTATGTAATATGTTTAGGCATATAACACTTGTCATAGGGCTAGTTAGGCGGTCCGAACGCGTTTCACGCGAACGACGCGTTAAAGTAGCATAAGCTACCTAAACGGGTCGTAATGGGTCGTAGACACTTAGGGTAAGTTTCATTTAGTATGTAGGCTTTGTTAAACCAAATGACACGAGTCTCTACACTCGTTTGGTTTACAAACCCTAATGCTACCCGATCTTCCGATTTAGGTCCGGTTTATTAATGTAGCTACCTATACTAGGTGCCGTTTGATATCCGCGATCTCTAGCATTGTTTAGTTGTTACTCAAGGACTACTGAGCAATCTCAAGTGAGTACATAGACCCCTCTTTTACTGTTTTCCAAACTGTTTTGGGGTGGAACACATGTGCCTACTTGTTACTTTCATGCTTTCCTGTTTTAACATCATATACTGCTATGTTCGTTAGTACATTATAGTACATGATTTTATGACATTTCATGCTAGGTGTGCCCAATTGTGTGCATTACTTAGTACATCGTTTTACATGACATTTTGACATAGACATTCGACATAGACATTTCGGCATAGACATTTTAACATGATTGACATTTGATCATGCATTTCCCACAAAACATAACTTTGATTTAAACCAAGTTTTACTTCAATACTTTGTTTTGTGCATATGGTTTAGTTGAGACATTTCACTTGCCATACATGACATTTTGACATAGACATTTGACATGGATATTTGACATAGACATTTGACATGGATATTTGACATAGACATTTGACATGGATATTTGACATAGACATTTTGATATGATTTACATCTTGACATGAACACTTTGACATATTACCCAATACATTTGACAATTGATTTAAACATAGACTTCTTACATTGGTTAGTTTGGTTTGATTAAGTGATTAAGTAACGATGCGTGTGTAATATGATACAAGCATGGTGGATACGCCGCTGGTACTTCCTATATATAAGTGTTTGTATGGTATTACATATCGTAGCGTTATTTGAATCATTTCAGTTTGAGACATATAACATTTTATACAAATAACATACTTTTCACAAGACATTGTTTTACAAACAACTTATCTTATACAAATCCATTTTTCTATGGTTATTCATTTAACCATACATTATTCACTTATTTATACATATCATCTGAACTCATTGTTTTTCAAATGATTTACAAAACAAAGCAAATAACAAGGTTCATGACTAAACTTTTTCTCAAACATAAGTCATGGAACCTATTTTCACAAAACCTATGTATCTCACAGGCATTTTTATGCTGACGTACCTATTTTCACATGTGTTTTTTAGGAGCTGTTGCATAAGATGATCAAGATACACATAGGCAGACTTGGGCTTTAGTGACAATAAAAGATGCAAGACTAGTTAATTATGTTGTATTTCTTTGTTTGTTAAGACATTGTAACACCTTTAATCAATAAAACGAAACTTCAATTGCCATGGATTTGAAACAATTAATTCTGTTACAACACTCCCCGACGTTTCCGCCACGTTTTGTATGTTCCACGTGGTCGGGGTGTGACAGAAAAGATGGTATCAGAGCCAATGGTTATAGGGAATTAGGTTATTAGTAATGCTTTGACCTAGTCTATAACTTTCTTAGGACCCTAACGCGAGTTTACTTGCGTTTAGTCATAAAACAATACCGTCACCTATCCTTAGGCGACGACCACAACAAGAACATAAATTTCAAAACCGCTTTGAAAACTAATCATCTGTTCTAGGATGATTGATTACTAGGTTTTGAACCCTTTATTGTAAGGTTTTGAACTCTCTATTATATGGTTTTGAACCCCTTTGAGTTTTCAAAATCTCGTCAAGGTTTTGGGTTTTTAATAATGTGAACACGTGCAAACTGGAAGGGTGAATGCCTGTATTCTGGGTTTTCTGTCTAGGCAAGCACTTCGTATACATCTCATCAGACGCGAGACCAGTTGTGCTTACCTGGGAATTCTTGGGATGAGCGTTCACTTATAGGCGAGCATGTCTTCGCGATACATTATATTGACCCATTTACTTTGATTAGTCACTGTCTCATTTGTTTGCCTTTGGTAACAAACAAATGGTCACAATCTTCATGCGTTGTCATTTTCTCTCGACTATCTTTCCCTTGTTTCCTCCCATGTCTTCTATTTTCTTCATGGTGCCTCTTCATCGCAACAACAATGTCCGAACCAGGTGCTGCAATTACCCAGCGAATAGGCGTCGTACTCCAGAGGACCGTTGACTTAGCTATCACCATGACTCGCCTCAGGGATGAAGCCGTAAGGGAACTGCTCCTTGGTGCAATCAATACAACTGTCATCATCCAAACCAAATACCCTGTTTCAAATGTACCCACGGTGGACGATGGAGACATTTGGTTAACATGTGCCGCTTTGCAATCCAAAGCAAAGCTGTTACAAATCCTGCTGCTGCTCAACCTTCAAACTCTGCTTCATATGTTGCTTGGCATATCTGGCGCCTCAACCTCATGAACTTTCTACCTTGTGTATCGAATTAAGCACGCCTAGTGCAAGGTGTCGGAACACCTCTCGTTACACAAATTCCAAAATCCATGTAGGATCTTTCTATCCTCATAATTAGATCCTTGTGGATGGGTATCATTCATCGGAATCCTTAATTGAATTCCCTGTATGATTCAATACGTACAAAACAACTCAATTAGGACAAACCGAATTCCTTTTAAGATCTTCCTATCTTCATAGTTAGATTCTTGAAAATATTTAAAGTGCCAAAGGAAATCCACGGATTGGGTTTCTGGTATGCTTTAAATACCCGTGTCCAAAGATAACAAATTAATAACCAAGTTAAACAACTATGTGATTATGTGCTTAGGTGTTCTCTTTTTATGTTTTTGTGTGATCCAAATTCTTATCATCCAAATCCTCGTAGAATCTTCCATATCTTTGGGTGCTATATTAAATCCTCAACGGGCTTGTACGTAATAGTAAAGACCCTTTGATTATATTGTACCATTCCATAATTAGACCCTGAGAGGTCTAGGTAAACAGATTGATCCAAAAATCTGGTTAGGAATATCATATGATGATATAGCTGAAAGGACTCCTTGGTGGCCTAATTTAAAAGGATCCTTTGTCGATCTAATTAAAAGGACCCTATGGTAGTTTAGTCACACTCATCATCAGGTTTGATTTTTCCTCCCCTTCACATTTCAGACAAATTGTGCGGACTATGCAAGGAATTGCGTAATTATGGATGCATACATAATTATGAAATTCAGTGCACAGAAACCACAGCGAATTTTGTCATGTGTCTAGAGTCTATTCCGTTCATTTTTGTTTCTGAAGATGTAAAATGACTATTCCGTTCATTTTTGTTTCTGAAGATGTAAAATGACTATTCCGTTCATTTTTGTTCTGAAGATGTAAAATGACTATTCCGTTCATTTTTGTTTCTGAAGATGTAAAATGACTATTCCGTTCATTTTTGTTTCTGAAGATGTAAAATGAATATTCTGTTCATTTTTGTTTCTGAAGATGTAAAATGACTATTCCGTTCATTTTTGTTTCTGAAGATGTAAAATGACTATTCTGTTCATTTTTGTTTCTGAAGATGTAAAATGACTATTCCGTTCATTTTTGTTTCTGAAGATGTAAAATGACTATTCCGTTCATTTTTGTTTCTGAAGATGTAAAATGACTATTCCGTTCATTTTTGTTTCTGAAGATGTAAAATGACTATTCCGTTCATTTTTGTTTCTGAAGATGAAAAATGACTATTCCGTTCATTTTTGTTTCTGAAGATGTAAAATGACTATTCCGTTCATTTTTGTTTCTGAAGATGTAAAATGACTATTCTGTTCATTTTTGTTTCTGAAGATGTAAAATGACTATTCTGTTCATTTTTGTTTCTGAAGATGTAAAATGACTATTCTGTTCATTTTTGTTTCTGAAGATGTAAAATGACTATTCTGTTCATTTTTGTTTCTGAAGATGTAAAATGACTATTCCGTTCATTTTTGTTTCTGAAGATGTAAAATGACTATTCCGTTCATTTTTGTTTCTGAAGATGTAAAATGACTATTCCGTTCATTTTTGTTTCTGAAGATGTAAAATGACTATTCTGTTCATTTTTGTTTCTGAAGATGTAAAATGACTATTCCGTTCATTTTTATTTCTGAAGATGTAAAATGACTATTCTGTTCATTTTGTTTCTGAAGATGTAAAATGACTATTCTGTTCATTTTTGTTTCTGAAGATGTAAAATGACTATTCTGTTCATTTTTGTTTCTGAAGATGTTGTGGAAAATGACTATTCTGTTCATTTTTGTTTCTAAAGAATGCCTGTTGAAAATAACTTCGTTCATTTTTCATTTCTGAAAAATGTTCGTTAAAGAGAAATTACAGGATTAAGTCTTGTTCATCTTTGATGGTTATTTAACACAAAGTCACAAATAGACTCCTACGAACTAATTTCGGGACGAAATTTCCTAAAGTAGGGGAGACTGTGACACCCGTGTCACTGCGACCATCAAACAAATTCCAAACCAATGAAATATTGTATTTCATACTTGGGATTTGTAAAAATATGTGTATCGATTTCACATATCAACTCTTGTCCGATTTCAAGCTCTAAATCGCTTTCTGGAAGGTTATACGCGCACTGATGCGTAAATATAACCAGTTTAATCCAACGAACACTCCGGAATAGTGAAATAGGCTTAACATACCTTAAATAACCTTTACATAACTTATATATAAGTTTTGGAAGGTTTGGTGTGGTGAAATCAAGTTTAATCGCTTACAGGGACTAAAGTTGACAAACTGCGAAAGTATGCCAATTTGAACTGTAACAGACCTTCCGGAACATGACCATAAGTTAAACATACCATAAATATCCTTAGAAATAGGCTTTGATGGGTTCGGTGTGCTAAAATAAACTTTTGGGTCATTCAGGGACTAAAAGTGTCAAAAAGTGCACAAGTTTGCATTTTCGCGCATAACTTACGTTCTGAATACATCCAGACATCCAAAAATTTATGTAAGCACTAAAATATTTTATTTTAGTGTTCGCCATAAGAAAAATCCATTCGTCACGTCATTTGGATCGTTTTTCGCATTCGGGACCAGATTCGATGTATTAGCCGTTGTTTAATTCACAACCACACATTCTAAACTTGCTTAGTCAGCGGATAAGGATGGAATCTAAGCACCATAACTTTGCAACACATGTATGGATGGAATTTAAACACCTAAACACCATAACTTTGCAACACATGTATGGATGGAATTTAAACACCTAAACACCATAACTTTTCAACACATGTACGGATGGGATTAAGGCACGTTTTCCATGAAACGATCTTAACGGTTCGGGTATTCCTATAAATACCCCATACCCCCCATTGCTAAAATCACTAGAAACTTGATTTGAGAAACTCTAAGTTGAAACATTTGTTTCATACCTGAGATTTTTGAATCGAGTTTAGCATTCGGGGACCCTTCGTAAGTATTCTTTCGTTCTTTTCCTTATTTTATTGCTTTTCGAGTCCGAAAGTCAAACTTTGTTTGACTTTCAGCGTTGACCAGTAATGGTCAATGCAAAGTTCTTTTGAACTTCGCAACGTGAGTGTAATCACGTTGGTCATAGTCCCTTGGGACTATGCCCACTGATTACCACGTTGTCTAGGGTCGTAGGGTAAGCGATCTAATGAATCGCTTATACCTCGAACCCGACCCAGTTTGGTCGATCATTAGGATCCGACCAAACACATTAGGTGACCATAGTAGGTAGGGAATAACCTTCCGAGGTTATACCCTATGGTCACATCGTTTAAGTAGTTGTATGATAGGTAGTTTATATGCCTTAGGTAAATTACCAGAATACCCTTTTCATGTATAATTGGTAATTAAGCATATGTAACCTAAACCTTTGTCACATAACTGATTATGTAATATGTTTAGGCATATAACACTTGTCATAGGGCTAGTTAGGCGGTCCGAACGCGTTTCACGCGAACGACGCGTTAAAGTAGCATAAGCTACCTAAACGGGTCGTAATGGGTCGTAGACACTTAGGGTAAGTTTCATTTAGTATGTAGGCTTTGTTAAACCAAATGACACGAGTCTCTACACTCGTTTGGTTTACAAACCCTAATGCTACCCGATCTTCCGATTTAGGTCCGGTTTATTAATGTAGCTACCTATACTAGGTGCCGTTTGATATCCGCGATCTCTAGCATTGTTTAGTTGTTACTCAAGGACTACTGAGCAATCTCAAGTGAGTACATAGACCCCTCTTTTACTGTTTTCCAAACTGTTTTGGGGTGGAACACATGTGCCTACTTGTTACTTTCATGCTTTCCTGTTTTAACATCATATACTGCTATGTTCGTTAGTACATTATAGTACATGATTTTATGACATTTCATGCTAGGTGTGCCCAATTGTGTGCATTACTTAGTACATCGTTTTACATGACATTTTGACATAGACATTCGACATAGACATTTCGGCATAGACATTTTAACATGATTGACATTTGATCATGCATTTCCCACAAAACATAACTTTGATTTAAACCAAGTTTTACTTCAATACTTTGTTTTGTGCATATGGTTTAGTTGAGACATTTCACTTGCCATACATGACATTTTGACATAGACATTTGACATGGATATTTGACATAGACATTTGACATGGATATTTGACATAGACATTTGACATGGATATTTGACATAGACATTTTGATATGATTTACATCTTGACATGAACACTTTGACATATTACCCAATACATTTGACAATTGATTTAAACATAGACTTCTTACATTGGTTAGTTTGGTTTGATTAAGTGATTAAGTAACGATGCGTGTGTAATATGATACAAGCATGGTGGATACGCCGCTGGTACTTCCTATATATAAGTGTTTGTATGGTATTACATATCGTAGCGTTATTTGAATCATTTCAGTTTGAGACATATAACATTTTATACAAATAACATACTTTTCACAAGACATTGTTTTACAAACAACTTATCTTATACAAATCCATTTTTCTATGGTTATTCATTTAACCATACATTATTCACTTATTTATACATATCATCTGAACTCATTGTTTTTCAAATGATTTACAAAACAAAGCAAATAACAAGGTTCATGACTAAACTTTTTCTCAAACATAAGTCATGGAACCTATTTTCACAAAACCTATGTATCTCACAGGCATTTTTATGCTGACGTACCTATTTTCACATGTGTTTTTCAGGAGCTGTTGCATAAGATGATCAAGATACACATAGGCAGACTTGGGCTTTAGTGACAATAAAAGATGCAAGACTAGTTAATTATGTTGTATTTCTTTGTTTGTTAAGACATTGTAACACCTTTAATCAATAAAACGAAACTTCAATTGCCATGGATTTGAAACAATTAATTCTGTTACAACACTCCCCGACGTTTCCGCCACGTTTTGTATGTTCCACGTGGTCGGGGTGTGACATCATACACATCAACGATTGCACGTGCAGTAGCAAGGAATGGACGTCCTAAAATTAACGGAATTTTGGAGTCCTCGTCCATGTCGAGAATAACAAAGTCAACAGGGAAAACAAACTTGTCGACTTTTACTAGCATATTCTCTACAATGCCCCTTGGGTATTTTATCGATCGATCTGCAAACTGAATACTCATTCGTGTAGGAGATGGTTCTCCCAAGTTAAGCTTTTCAAATATTGAATAGGGCATAAGATTTATACTAGCTCCTAAATCGGCAAGTGCATTGCTCACAGTAAGACTTCCTATCAAACAAGGAATGGTAAAACTTCCTGGATCAGCAATCTTTGTTGGCAATTTATTCTGCAAGACTACAGAACATTCTTCGTTCAGAGTGATGGTTGAAAGATCTTCTAATTTCCTTTTGTTCGTTAGGAGATCCTTTAGAAACTTGGCGTACTTTGGCATTTTAGCCAAAGCTTCAACGAACGGGATGTTAATATGCAGTTTCTTCAGCATTCCTATGAATTGATTATACTGTTCTGCGTCTTTTGCTTTTATCAATCTCCCAGGATTGGGTGGTGTTGGTTTGTACACCCTCATTGGTTCTTTCTTCTCTTCTGGAGATTTACTGGGCTGTACTGTACTTTCTGGGTGTAGCCTAGATTGTACATTTCCAGATGGTGTCTCCATCTCTATCTCCTCATCAACCTCTTGATCTTCATCGTCTACTTGTTCGACCTCAACAGTTCCTTGTCTGCTCCTAGTGGTAACAGCCTTTGCAGTGGCATTTGGATTTCCGACAGTGTTGCTAGGGAGACTACCTTGAGGTCTCTGGTTCAACTGATCGGCCAGCGAACCTACTGTCCTCTCCAAGTTTTGCAGTGCAGTGCTCTGGTTCTTCATGAAGGCCTCATTCTCCAAGAACCTCGACTGTGTTTCTTGATGTCGAGTTTCCTGTTGCGTGATGAACTGTGTAAGTAACTGCGTCTGCTTGGATAGTGTCTCTTGGCTTTGCTTCAGCATCTCCTCTATGGTCGTGTTCTTCGTTCCTGAACTTGGTCCTGCTCCTGTGTCTTGAAACAAACTTTGACGTGGCTGAAACCCTGGTGGGTTGTTGTTCCTCCAGCTAAAGTTAGGGTGGTTCCTCCAATTTGAATTGTAACCACCTCCGAAATTGTTTTGATTTCGGTTGCCTATGAACTCTACTTGCTCTGGTGACTCAACAGGGGCAATAGGACACGCGGTCGTATCATGTCTCCCAGTGCATATCTCGCACAACTGCTCCTTTTTCAGCTCCATATCATTCAGCTTCTTCTTCAGGGCGTCGATCTGTGATTGCATCAGGGTGTTATCGTCGACCTTATGCACTCCTCTATGGGTAGCAGATGAGTTTCTAGAATCAGGGAATTCGTAACTGCTCATTGCTATGTCTTCGAACATCTCAGTGCATTCCTCTGGTGTTTTGGCGGTCATCAGATTACCTCCAGCTGTAGTGTTCAGCATATTCCTCGTGGCTGGCGTCACTCCGTGATAAAACTTCTCAACCAAGGCCCAATCCTCGAATCCATGATGTGGACACTTGAGTAACAGCTCCTTGAAACGCTCCCATGTCTCGTAGAAAGACTCTCCTTCTTTTTGGCGAAACTCTTGAATCATGCTCCTCAGACGAGCGGTTTTGGAAGGAGGAAAGTATTTGCCTAAGAATTTCTCTTTCATACCGGCCCAGGTGGTGATTGATCCCGCAGGAAGGGATTCTAACCACGCATGGGCTCTATCGGCAAGTGAAAATGGGAATAGACGCAATTTGCATGCGTCCTCGCTAACACCTTGTTCCTGAAACGTATCGCAGATAGCTGAAAAGCGAGAAAGATGGACATTAGGGTCCTCAGAAGGTAATCCATGGAATTGGATTGTATTTGTAACCATCGAGATGATCTGAGGTGGAATCTGCCATCTATTAGCTTCAATAGCGGGTCGAGAGATACTGGATCGACCATTTTCCGCGTTTGGTCGGGCGTAGTCTGCAACGACTCTCCTAACTGGGGGATCGTTTTCAGCCATGTGTGCCTTACTATCTTGGAAATTGCGTAGGCGCTCGTGTAAATCTCGCTCAGGCTCAGACGAAATAGCAATTAAAGCTAGCCCTTTTGAACGAGTGTTGTGCATACAAGTACTAAAATTACTAAAGCGAATCTAACCCTAAAGGCACAAATTGCAAGCAATAGGCATCTAAAGGTAATGAAATTCTTATAAAGCAAGTAAACTAAGAAAGCAAATAAACAACTAAATAAACGACTTAGGTTGTTTTCAAAATTTTACCTAGTGTCCCCGGCAACGGCGCCAAAAACTTGATGTGCGATACGCGGTCTAGCTTTTTGTGTTCAAAGACTTTGATGTTATGTGAATCGTTTTATTCAAAAGCCTTGGTGTGTAAAAAGCTTAATTTGGATGTTTATAGATTGCTTACTAGTTTTTAAAATGGAATTGCTAACCAGACCACACATAATCGGCAAGTGCACCGGTCATAGTGTAGTGTAGATGGCAAGACCGAATATCAATCCGTGGACACTATGGGCCGATTTTAGATACTGAACCTCTATCGAATATAAAGTTGAATTTTAAAGTTTGATTTTAAATTGTTTTTTTTTTTATTTTTAAATAATAAATTGAAAACTTACGGAAAAGAAGACAAGAAACGAAAAGTGAAACAAATAAACAAACAAAGTATAACAATCACAGAAACAAAGTTTTACAAATACAGAAATAAAATGTAACAAATATGTATGATAAACGGACTACCTGGGTTTTGAATCCCTAGAATCATGCAATGCTAATTTGACAATAATAACAGTTAAATATCATTTTCCCTTGATTAAACCCCCTTTAGAGATGTATTAAACAAAAGATTAAGACGAAATGTGAAGTGCTAGAACGAACCGGCTCGAGCTATCGATACCAAATCCTACGAGAATCCAACCTTTGGAACCTCAGAGACTAAGTTGTGAGAAGATCTTTTAAACCCGCAAAGCGAACAAATCTTTGAAAATTAAAATCCTAGGAAACCTTAACCACGATGTAATAAACAAGCCCGAGTTATCGGTTACCCAATTTACCCACCAATGATTAGCTAATAACCTAGCTCACCCTAATGTCTTTCGAGTCATAAGGTGAGGATGCAAGTTTTAGTATATTGATTTGAATTATTATTAGACTTGGTCAATTTCTCAACACAATATTTAACCCGATAATCAAAAGATAAACGAATCAAATTAAATTCTAAGTTTAAAGGGAATTTCTTCATGTTTAAACCTCTTGAATTTATCGACAAATAATTAATCCAAAATACACCAACATGCAATACCAAGATTAATTTCAAGAATAAGTTCTGTAAATCACATCAAATAACTGAAATTACTTCAAATATGCATTACAATCATCTAGTTCATCATAACCCAGGTAGTTTATAAGTTTAAGCACACATATTATACAATAATACAACTACACAAATGTTTACAACTACTGAAAACATAGTAACAACTTTGAAAAACGAATGATTACCGAACCCGGGTCGCTTTAGAAGTCGAAACGGAAGCTTCCAAGATTCCCGAGAGCTCCGAGGGACTTCAAGATCGCTCCTAGGCGCCTAAAGATGACTGATATCAGTCTTAGAAGTGAGATTTCGAGTGTGAGAGGTGTCTTTTATGAGCAGTCTGCATGGCCTTTTATACTTGAAAATTTCAACCACTGTTCATCACTTGCGCACCGTAACACTCTGGTCGTTGCGGTGCGCAAGCACTTTTGAACTAACTTTCTTCAACTGCTCCATTCGCGACCAGAAAGTCTCTGCCGACAGACCCTTGCGCACCGTAACACTGTTGTTGTTGCGGTGCGTAAGCTATTTACCTGACTTTTCTTTTGTCTTTTACCCTTACGCACCGTAACATTATGATCCTTACGGTGCGCAAGGGTTGGTCTAGGTCAAATTCTTGATTTTCTTCGACACGTTTCCCGATGTATTGTTTCCTTTATCGATCTTGTACCGTTTTCTCGCATAATCCACATATATTTCACCGATTCCTGCAGATTCATAATTTTATCGATTAAGTATTAAATACAAAGGAGAAACGCACACAATTTATCTGAAATAGGGGTAATTTGATATAAAAGATGTGTATAATTCTGAACACATCACTATACGATTCGTATTACGCTGATATACGATACAACATAGGCCTATACGATCGTATATGGCATTATTTCAAATTTTATGTTATCGTGTTTCCCTCGGTTCGACGCGTATACGTCTCGGTTTTTGCCGAACTTTCGCATATTTTGTCATTTTATTACGTATACCTTCAACATAAGTCGTTTCGGTGCCGTTCGGTTGCGTGCGAATATCTTATTCTATGATTACGTACAGTTTTGTTTGAAATCAACCTGAACTCCATAGTGCCGTATTATATGTACACGTGTGTGGAAATATCGTTAGTCGCGTACTTTGAAGTATTTTTGCGTATTTTGACGTATTCTAACATATTGTTGCGTATTTAATAGTATTTTTGACGTATTTTAGCGTATTTTAGGGTATTTTAGCATATTTTAACGTATTGTAACGTATTTTAGCGTATTTTAACGTATTGTAACGTATTTTAGTTGTTAGGGTTTCGTTTCTTCATGCTCCAACTAAACCCTTGAATCCCAATGCTTCTCTAAACAGTTTTTCAACAAATGTTTTCAAGTTTGCACAGTGGGAGGATTACGAGTGTTGCGAAATTATGTATTTGCTTCCCTAAAATACGTTAAAATACGCTAAAACAATGGACTCAGACTCATTGTTGCGAATTTGGTTTCTTCGGGCTTATGTTGATGGATAACGCAAACAAGTTCTCCACAGTTTGTTATTCAAATCTCTATCCGGTCATCTTTCCAAACTGCAACACACGATAAGTTCTCCAAAAGAATGCATACACAAATAGTACCGGGACCACTGTAATAGACACTTGTCACATAGTTTGAACGAGTCTAGAACACTCGAAATCCTCAACCGGCTTTGAAACCGGACGGAATCTACGAAGAAACTGTTCGATTTCACGGTGAGTGGAGAAATTAGCGTAGTATATAATACGGTTATACAATGGGGAATTCTATTTCGACACTTTCCTATCTATCTACACACCTTACTTTTTCAATACGCATTTGTAACGTATTTTAGGGTATTTTTACGTATTTTAGCGTATTGTAACGTATTTTAGCGTATTTTATCGTGTGTTGCAGTTTGGAAAGATGACCGAACAGAGATCTGAATAACTAACTGTGGAGAACTTGTTTGCGTTATCCATATTAAATCAAACGTTCATGTATCACAAGGAATGACCGATCTAAGGCAGAGAACCTGATTCAGATACACAAATTCGATTTCAACAAATCTTTTCAAGGTCTTAAGTGATGGACAACTGGTTAAAAGATGTAGAAGAGTTTGTGTAGAGATCTTTACAGTATGGTTTCTCGACAAATAAAGTATGTTAGTTTCTTGACAGTATGGTTTCTCGACAAATGAAGTATTATCTGACAAAACTCAAAACAATTGTACTTGCTACGTCAGATGTTAGCTCGGAAGTTCTATAACACAAAGTAATCTATTAGAACGATCCTTGTTTTGTCTACGGAAACGGTGGCTATGGGAAACAAAAGTATAGACCTATACGGGTTCTGTGGATCAACAGAAATAACTGAAACAAGCAGGCATTGATTTTGCCAAGATTGAAGGGAAGAATCTGGCCATAAGCATTGTGGATTCTCAGCGTTATTCGAATGTAAGTGGATCGAGGGATACGCTTATCTATACTGGTCAAGGTGGGCATGGTTTGTTCGGGAGTAAATCACCACCCAAAGATCAACAACTTGTGATTATTCGGTTTGGAAAGTGGACGAAGCAAAGAGAAACTGATTCTGTTGTTCAGTAATTTCGTGTGCTAAATACAAAGCCGATTTCAACTTCCATTGATCAAATAATAAAAACCCTAAGAATGCATACACAAATAGTTCTAGTGGACGAAGCAAAGAGACCGCCTTCAAATAATGTTTCCTAGATGTTTGAAGACCAACAAATGTCCAAAGTGCTGCTTCTTCGTTCGCATGACGGAAAGCTGCTACCGCGTGACAAGAAGCTACCTTGCAAAAATTAAAAAATTAAATCGACACCCTCAATACGCATTGTATAGGCCTATACGATGCGTATTACTTTTTGGCGGGGGACAATGGCAGCCTTTGGCAGGCATAGAAGTTTGAACCCACCTCAATACGCAGCGTATTGAGGGTGTCGATTTAAGCCCCAAGGTGTGCCAATAATACGACCCTTAAAGATAGACGTTGTTAGAAAGAAGCGAAATATTAAAGGTTTCTAGAACAAAATAGCGATAAAAGTATGGTAGACATAAGTATATAACACTTGATGAAAAAACCTTAAAACCTCAAAGATCACATGTGAGTAAAAGTTGATATATCATGACTATGGTGTCAAATGACTCAAATACCTCATGAATCATGATTACTAATAGAATTTTTATGGTATAACGTTATTAGAAAAATATGTTATTTAGTGATAGTGTGGGGTGTTGAAATGTAAAATGGCGTTATATATATAATAAACCACAATATTTGTAACTCTAATTACAATCCATTCCATCTAAATACAATTACCAAGATTATTTAACCTATACATATAAAAGACCAAGGATAACTTTGTGATTTTGTTGTTTTATATATATGTTTAAAAATTAAATTAGAAGTTATACATAGATGAAAGAATCTTTTAGTACGGTGGTGATTTTCATCAATGAGGTGCATGTGGGTTCGTTTTGTCTTTTTGCTCTATGAGTGCTCACCACTCACCTACTCCAATCTTACATGTATCAATTATGGTGTGCGTTTCAAAAAAAAAAAAAAAAAATTTATGGTGTGGTTTGTTATATATTATCAATATCATACTATCATAGTGTTGTGAATAGTGTATGAAATGGGTTTTCGGTACATAAATAAACGCAAACATATACAATAATAGACAAGATATAAAGGAAAGAGATAAGAAATAAAGATTAAAAATCCCATACAAGTAATTTTTGACATTTTTTTAAGTAGTAACCATTACTTTTCTTTTGAACGGCAAGGAACGACGTGTCAATCATCGTGACATCGTGCGCTGTGGTCAAGGTCGACTACTCGACCGCTGCCAGCCCCTTGGCCCGAAGGCACGACAGTGGAATAATCGGTAAAACCTCGCCTCTCATCCAAGACGAACCGGCGCCACCCGTATTCACCCTTTCACCTGGATGCCACATAAAATAATGGGGAGGGTGAGAGTC
>JARYGA010015612.1:0-62065 GCA_030545235.1 Helianthus tuberosus
AACTTGAAGACCAAGAAAGCATTGCAGCTCACCCATTGCACTCATTTCAAACTCAGCTGTCATGAGTTCTCTAAACTCTTCACACATTGTGTTACATGTGCTTCCAAAAATAATGTCATCAACATAAATCTGGACAATCATTAAATCCTTCCCTCTCCATTTTAGGAACAGTGTTTTATTAATGGTACCTCTTTTGAAACCATTTGAGAGTAGAAAGTTGGAAAGAGTTTCATACCAGGCCCTTGGTGCTTGTTTTAGGCCATACAAGGCTTTGTTTATCCTGTAGACATGATCAGGATAAAATGGATCCTCAAAACCTGGAGGTTGACAAACATACACCTCTTCTTGAATTGTACCATAGAGGAAAGCACTTTTGATATCTATTTGAAACACCTTCATGTTGTGGTTGACAGCAAAGGCCAGGAACAGTCTAATGGCTTCCAATCTTGCAACAGGGGCGAATGTTTCATCATAATCAATCCCCTCTACCTGTCTGTAACCTTGAACCATAAGCCTGGCTTTATTCTTGACAACAATGCCCCTTTCATCAGTTTTGTTCTTGAAGACCCACTTTGTGCCAATGGGACTAACCTCTTCTGGCAGTGGTACAAGCTCCCATACTTGTTGTCTTTTGAACTGTTGGAGCTCCTCTTGCATGGCTTCTACCCAGCTGTTGTCTTTCAGTGCCTCTTGGTACTTGACTGGCTGATGAAGTGATAGAAAACCAGCGAAAAGACAAATGTTTTGGGTTTGGCTTCTTGTGAGCACCCCTTCATTGATGTTGCCAATGATTTGATCAGGTGGATGAGATCTCAAGTAGATTAAATCTCCTTGGTATGGGATGATGGCATTTGTTGGTGAAGGCTGCAAATGTGTATCATCTGAGCTAACCACTGCTGGGGACTTTGATGATCCAGCAGTGGCTTCAAAAGGTGGTGGAATGGGAGGTAATGAAGTGGACACATGCTGACTTTTATCCACTGTTTGGGGATTTTTGTCAGCAGTGTTTGAGGATGTGGAAGCAGTGGTTGATGGGCTACTTTGATCAACAACTGTTGAGGTAGCAGTGGTTGAGCTTTGACAGCTGTTTTGAACATCTGATGCTCTTCCTATTTTAGCAGACCTTTGAGGGATGATGATTTCATACCCATAGTCTGGTGGTGAATCCACTGATGGACCTGCACTGTTAGTCTTGACAGCAGTATTTTCAAAAGTAAATTTATCAAGATCAAACAGATCTGCAGGATTTGCTGGAATTTTCATTGATGAAAGTTCATTGAACTTTACATTCAAAGTCTCCTCCACTGCCTTGGTCCATGTATTAAACACTTTGTAGGCCTTGGCAGTGGTTGAGTATCCCAGATGATAACCACAATCAATTTTGGCTGCAAATTTTGAAATGGAATCTTTAAGTTCAAAATAAAGCATGGGCAGCCAAACACCTTGAAATATGAGATCAGTGGTTTGATTTTATACAGAATTTCATAAGCAGTCTTTTTGTGCCTGGGGTTTATTAAAACTCTGTTCTGGATATAGCAAGTAGTGTTTACTGCCTCTGCCCAGAAAGTTAATGGCAAACCTGAATCAGCAAGCATGGTTCTGGCAGCCTCAATCAAAGTTCTGTTCTTCCTTTCCACTACCCCATTCTGCTCTGGTGTTCTAGGGATGCTGTACTGCCTTACAATCCCTTTCTTCACACAGAAGGCATCCAACTCCTTATTTTTGAATTCTGTGCCATTGTCACTCCTGAAGACTTTTACTGGAAGGTCAAATTGCTTTTCAACCTGTATCACAAAGTCTTGCAAGATGCCTGCAGTCTCATCTTTTGAGTGTAAAAAGAAAGTCCATGTAAACCTAGAAAAGTCATCAACAATAACCAAACAAAATCTTTTCTTCTTGAGGCTCATGACTTGAACTGGGCCAAACAAATCCATGTGTAGCATTTGCAAACACTGGGTTGTTTTGGACTCTTCAATGGACTTATAAGAACTTTTATGCTGTTTTCCTTTTAAACAGGAAATGCAATGTTCAGAACATGAAAACAATTTTTGTGGTAGGCCTCTCACCAAACCATTTTTTGAAATTTCAGTGATTGTCTTAAGATTTGTGTGCCCCAGCCTTCTGTGCCAAAGTTCTGTCTCTTTGTTAGAGGCAGCTGAGAACAGACAGGCATCAGCTCTGGGACACTCTTTTGACATATCAACAACATAAACATTGCCACTTCTTTGAGCAACAAGTTTAGTTTGACCAGTTTTGATTATTGCTTCAATCTTCTTGACCATTTCTGGTCCAACAATCCTACAACAATCTTTTGTGAAGGATGACCCAAACCCTTTGTCACTCATTTGGGACACACTCAGAAGGTTGAATTTTAGATTGTCTATCAGATTGACATTTTCAAATTTTACATTACCAGGCTGCACTGTACCAGACCCCAGAACTTTCCCTTTACTATTATTCCCAAAGGATATATCACCCCTCCATGGATTTTAAAGTCTTTGAGGAGGGCTTTACATCCTGTCATGTGCCTGGAGCCTCCACTATCTACATACCAAAGACTATCAAAGCATGCAGAAGCTCCCTGCACATGAAGTAAAAGGATTAGTTCATTAGGGTCTCCAAAGCCAACAAGGCTTTGGATGGGGTCTCAACAGTGTCTGGGATGGATGTAGAATGATGGACAGTGGTTAGATCAGGGGTTTGGACAGTTTTAGTACTGTTTCTTGCTAACCACTGTTGGGGGTCTTGACCAATCACCTGTTGGTAACCAAAAGGATGCCTGTTCACTTTAGGTTTAGAGGGCCTTTTGTAGACCTCATAAACGTGTGGAATCCTTTGGTAAGACTGTTTTTCCTTGCCTTTTCTGAACTGATTGGCAGGCGGTGCATCAGTAACCTGAACATCTCTTTTGACAGATGTTTGGTTCAGCTGTTTTGTGACAGCTGTTTGAACTGGCACAAACAGTGGTTGTTTCTTGGTGAATTTGACAGATGATGTTGATGGACTCAAGGATGTTTTAGCAATGTACTCATTCTTTTTCACATCAAAGTTTTTGAGATACACACATGCTTGAGTTTTGTAGTTTGTTTTACCACACACAATACAGCTTTCAGCTGAAACAATGACACTTGTTCTGTTCAGATCATAAGCTTTTAAGTGAAAACAGTCTTTTGTTAGATGATTCCTTTTCTCACAGAATTCACAAAACAAGTTATCAATTTTTTATTTCTTCTTTCTCTTTTAGGACTCCTTTGCAGCAGAGGTTTTAACCTCTGTTGGGATGTCCTTGAGATGAATGAC
Organism: Helianthus tuberosus; assembly: GCA_030545235.1. Lineage (NCBI taxonomy): Eukaryota > Viridiplantae > Streptophyta > Magnoliopsida > Asterales > Asteraceae > Helianthus > Helianthus tuberosus. The sequence continues at coordinate 3,301 of JARYGA010015612.1, forward strand.
TTTAGCTTTTGGAGCTTTAACACCATCAGTTGATGTAAAGTCCATTGGCTTGAAATTTTCAAGAATATCACACTCATCAGACCATTTTGGTTTAAACTGATAATCTTCAAGCTCCTCAAAAGTAGAGGATCCCATTGGTCTGTCAAGTGTGATTTTGTTGCCAAGTTTGTCAGTGATTTTCACTTCTTGGCCATTTTTGTTTGTGGGGATGAACTCAGTGGTTACATCAGTGGTTTGAACAGATTTTCCAAAAGCAGTGTTTTCATCATCATATTTTCTATAACCAACACCAAATTTCACATTGCTTTTTATCTGTTTTTCAAGCATAACCTCATACCCTTTGCATGATTCCACCCATCTTTCACAGGTGATCTGGGTGGACTCCAACTCCTTTTTGCAAACTTGGTATTTTTCTACCATAGTTTGGAGTTGAGTTTTGGTTATGCTTTGTTCTTCTTTCAGACTGCTGATCTCTTTTTCCTTTTCAGTCAATTTGTTTTTAAGTTCTTTTAAAGACCTATCAAATTTGACTTCATCAGTTAAGATTTTATTCCGAAGGTTTTCATTTACCTCTTTGATGTTAGCAAAAGCAATAATGCAATTGTCAGAACACAGTTTTTCAAGAACTTGAGGTGATACCTTGGCAGCAGCCATCATTGCATAATCACATTGATGATTTTCTTCATCATCAGCTCTTTCTTCTTTCTCACCTGCTTTCTCAATTTTCTCTTCTTCTTTGTCCTCTTTGGACCATGGGTCTGTCAGTGGTTCAATCAGGGTTTCTGAATTTTCTCCCAGCAGCAATTAACCAGCAACTGCATTAACAACTGCTTCAGTCACTTCATCCACTGTTTCATCACTTAGTTGTTCACTGTCACACCCCGATTTCCACTTGTCACCGGTGGGGGAGTATCGTGACATGGTTGGCAACATAATAGTCAAACAACACAATAATCAATATGCACAGCGGAAGCAAAATTTAAAATATGATACAACCGAATTTAATATTGTAATTTCAAATGTCACAATATTCGGAAATTTATCCACAGATGGATCGTAAATAAAATAGTATTAATAGTTCAACAGACTTCAGGCATCTTAAGCTTGCGAGACTTCTAGTGATGCTAAGGAGAAATCCCAGCCAATTACGCTTAGTACCTGCATTTAATCTTTTTGGGAAAATACGTCAGTTTACACTGGTAAATACAATCAACTGACTCATTTTGGAAAATGATTGAAAATTTGTTTGGATGCACGTGGCATAAATATTTTTACTTAACTTGGGAGAATTATTTAATCTTATAATCTTGTGAACGGATTACATGTTCCTTGTGCGTTCAGTAGCCCGGATCTTGTCCGGGTTAAAGATCAATAGACACACCACATTATTCTTTTGTGCACTGACGGGTGTACGCCTACACCCCGCGCTTAAGTCGTGGCCATTTCGTAAAATGATGCCAAGGATATCCGGGACATGGTCATTAACCCCCCAAAGGCTTTAAGTAACAAGACTGTTTAAACGAGCCGATCAAATTTATTCAATTACCCACTCAACGGTGGAGAATTTGATGCCCGATCAAGCGGTATGCTATATACCGTAACCCAAGCCCGTATAGGGAAAATAAGTTAAAAGTATTTACCTGAGCAATGTATAAATCACAATAAGCAAAATGCACGTAGCTTTTACTGGTACTCCTAATCTGGAACGAAGGTTTATAATAACCTATTAGAATCCTAACGGGTCTTTAGTTAAGCTTAAGCTTAGACCGGTTAGTTTCAAAGACACGGTTCGTACGCACGATTAAGCGAAGACCGGATAGAATGTGATTTAGACCCGACAAGTTCAGAGACTTGTTTAATATGGGTATCTTATGCACACTCTGGATTTTGAGATAAAACTGTTAAGGTTTGACCCGTTTCGGCTAATTTATGTAAACTAGTTACATAAACCGAACGCGTAATAAGCGTAACGGGTAATAATGAGAGCCATTTACAGGTTTCCTAAGTTAATATGCTCCAAATATGTTGTGACATCAGTAAGATATCATTTATTATGCCCGAAATGAATTTAAACACAAACTATGCCCCGTATGGGTAGTTCGGTCATTTTAAAGGTTGTAAAAGAGTTTAAGTGTTAACCTGAGTTACAGGCCTGATGTAATCAGAAAATATACTCAATTTGCTAAGTTATATCAGTAGGTTAAAGTTTATATGTGAAATTTATCAAATTTAACCAAACTATGCCCCGTAGGGGTATTTTGGTAATTTCACATAAGCCGAAAAGCTCAAAACTAAAGTCTGAGTTTATCAACCTTTGCTTACTGTTAAAATATTATAATTTGCCTCAAATATCAGTAGGTATCAACCCTTGTATGTTTAATATAGTTATAGCACATACTATGCGTTAAAAACGCTTAAAAGGCGACTAAAGGCCATTTCCGGGTTCGATACTTAAATATGATATTTTTATATTTCCAGAAGGCTTAAAATAATTTATTTAACATATATAATCAGTAGCAAAAGGTTTGGAGTCGTTTAGATATGTAAAACTCATTTTATGGTCCGTAAGGGCAAAACCAACAATTACCGGATTAAGCCTACGACTACTAGTTATGCTCAACCTAAAATTTATTAAAAATATTTAAAAATCCCAAAATAATATATTACATCAGTGGGTAAAATATTTGATATCAAAAAGTATGTTTAAGTAGGCTATACGCTAAATACGTCGTTAAATTAACATAAAGCTTTCATTTTGCGCTAATGAGCATAACTCTCAATCTACACCTCAAACTGATGTCAAACTTTGCATACAAGTGTATATATCAGTAATTAAAGTTTCTACTCTTTTACATTTCCAAAAATCACGCTTTAAGGTAATAAGGGCAAAATGGTCAACATATGGGCAATTAACGGAATCATGCGTATTAATTGGATAACTAATGATCCGAGGTGTATAATCACAGAGGGTTATACTAGCATGTAACCTGGTCCAAATAAAGCTCTAAGGCATTTCTAAATCATGCCTAAACGGGTCAGAACTGTAAGTCAAAGTATAAGTCAAACTATGCGACTTTCGGTTCCGAACCGGGTCTAAACAGGAAATTGTCGGGTTGAACATGTCTAGACATGTTCTTACTCTAATTACCAAGTTATATTAATGATCAAACAGGTTGTATGTGCTCTACATTGCTAATCATGCATAAATTGCAATTTAAACATTCTGTTGACTTTTTCTTAGCAAGTTTGACCCGACTTTTGACCTGGTTAGAGTGGTAATCAGGGGGAACCCTTTTAAGGTTTTATTACCCACATAATTACCTACTTAAAGGTACTTTTAATTCAAGATTTGACTGAGCCATTATTAATTAATCTCGAAGTCAAACCGTAATTACGATGGTTTGACTTGTAGCTATATAACTAAGCTAAACTTAATTAAGAAAGGTTAAGCAAACTTACAAGTGTTTAATGACTGATTAGGAAGGCTTGGAAGATGCTCTGGTGCTCCACAATTGATCAGAATTGCTTGAGGAATGAATGATCAATGTGTTTGCACAAAGAGGCTTTATATAGTAAACCAAGACACCACAATGTGTTGACATCTTAGTCTACTACTGCCCACAACATTCCCACATGTGTCCCTAGTGCTTAGGGGTTGTTTAGAGGCCAAGGGATATGAGGAAAACTGTTCAAAAGTCGAAAATTACGCTTAAACAGGTAACATCCGGTTTCTGGTCGCTGGGCACTAGCTTACGGACCGTAAGGTCCCCAATGTTGAGGTCCGTAAGCTGGTCCTCAGGCACAAAAAGATGTTGTTCTTTGGTGTTTTGAAAGGGCAACTCATGGTTTCGAATATGGGACTTGTTTTATCAGTTTGGGACCTCCAATAAGGGCCTTGAACAGTTACAAACCCTACCATTTTGAATTGTTTGCTTGGATCCATTGAATTCTTTTCAAAAGTGCCGAACAAAAAGGTTAACCATGCATTTTCTTCGTAGGAGTCCACCACTTCGATTATGAATCAGTTTGTTGCTATGATTCCCCGAATTTGAATATATACCAGATGTTTATTAGTCTTGGGATTCATAATAAGGTCGTTCAGAGGTGTAAAATTAACATGACAACACTTTTAATTCCCGTCGTACATCTTTAATTATATCCGGGTTTATATCACTTATGTCTTAATTTACACGTGTCGTTATTTCATTGAACACGAATTTTCGAGGTGTTACATCCTCACCCCCTTAAAAGAAATCTCGACCTCGAGATTTACTGAAACAAATGAGGGTACTTTTCTTTCATGGTGGATTCAACCTCCCACGTATACTCGGGACCTCTACGGGCATCCCACTTGACCTTTACAATAAGTACATGCTTCCTTCGAAGCTTCTTAACCTGTCGATCCTCAATCGACAAAGGTTTTTCCACAAATTTTAAGCTCTCATCTATATGCACATCTGAATGTGGTATTACCAGTGATTCATCAGCGAAACACTTTTTCAGATTGCAGATGTGGAACACATTGTGAATTCCACTGAGCTCTTCAGGTAAGTTTAACTTATAGGCAACTGACCCGACACGTTCGATAACCTCGAAAGGTCCTATGTATCTCGGGCTTAGCTAGCCTTTCTTACCAAACCGCATCACTCCCATCCAGGGTGACACTTTAAGTAGGACTTTGTCACCTACTTCGAAGTGAAAATCTTTACGCTTAGGATCAGCGTAACTCTTCTGCCTATCTCGGACAGCTTTGAGACGGTCACGAATCTGGACAATCTTGTCCGTCATTTCGAACACTATCTCTGGTCCTGATAATTGGACGTCTCCAACTTCTGCCCAACAAACGGGCGATCTACACTTTCTACCGTATAAGGCCTCAAAAGGCGCAGCCTTTATGCTGGTGTGGTAGCTATTGTTGTAGGAGAACTCAATTAGTGGTAGGTGCTTATCCCAACTACCACCCAAATCGATCACACATGCACGTAGCATGTCTTCCAATGTTTGAATAGTACGCTAGCTGTACTGAAATTCAAACGCGTGCCCAAAGATTGTTGGAAACTCTTCCAAAAATGTGACGTGTATCTAGTATCTCTGTCAGAGATAATAGAAACCGGTATGCCATGTAAGGCTACAATCTTATCAACGTATAACTGGGCTAACATGTCGGAGCTATAAGTCTCCTTGATGGGTAAGAAATGTGCTGACTTAGTCAGTCTATCAACTATAACCCATATTGCATCATTTCCTTTCCTTGTCTTGGGTAACTTGGTAATAAAATCCATAGTTACCATTTCCCACTTCCAAGTAGGAAGTTCAGGCTATTGTAGCAAACCTGACGATTTCTGATGCTCGGCTTTGACTTGCGCACATGTCAAGCATTTAGCTACATGAGTGGCTACAGAGTTCTTCAAGCCTATCCACCAATAATTTGCCTTTAGATCCTGGTACATCTTATCAGCTCCAGGATGAACGGAGTATTTGGAACTATGGGCTTCCTGGAGGATGACATCTCGAAGTCCTCCATAAATTGGAACCCATATTCGTCCATTCAATCTTAGAATTCCGTCCTTGCTAAGAGTTAACTGCTCCTCAGTTACTCCTAACTTTTCTTTAGGATAGTTAGCTTCCAACACAGCTTCCTTCTGTGCAGCTAACAACCTTTCAATCAAATTATTCTTTATCTCCATGCGCTTGGCATTGATTCGGATGGGTTTCACCCTTTCCTTTCGACTCAAGGCATCGGCGACTACATTCGCCTTGCCGGGATGGTATCTAATTTCACAATCATAATCATTCAAAGTTTCCATCCAATGGCGTTGCCTCATGTTCAATTCCTTCTGATTAAACAGATGTTGGAGGCTCTTGTGATCAGAATAAATCACACACTTGACACCATATAGATAGTGCCTCCAAAGCTTCAGTGCGAATACAATGGCACCCAGCTCCAAGTCATGGGTGGTGTAATTCTTTTCATGCACTTTCAATTGTCGTGAAGCGTAGGCAATAACCTTGCCTTTCTGCATAAGCACACACCCCATGCCAGTGTGCGAAGCATCACAATAAACCACAAATTCTTCTATTCCATCTGGCAATGTCAGTACTGGGGCGTTGCTCAACTTTTGCTTCAAAATATCAAAGGATTCTTGCTGCTTAGGGCCCCAAACAAACTTAACCTTCTTCTTAGTTAAGGAGGTTAGGGGTGCAGCAATCCTTGAAAAATTTTCAATGAAACGCCTGTAATATCCTGCCAATCCCAGGAAGCTACGAATCTCTGTAGGCATCTTTGGTTCTTGCCAGTTCATAACTGCTTCAACCTTAGCGGGATCCACTTGGATACCATGCTCACTAACCACGTGTCCAAGGAATTAGACTTCTCGAAGCCAAAATTCACACTTGGAGAATTTGGCATAGAGCTTCTCCTGGTGTAGGAGCTTGAGAATACAGCGAAGGTGTTTCTCATTGTCAGCTTGATTCTTCGAATAGATAAGAATGTCGTCGATGAAAACGATGACGAATTTATCTAAGTACGGTTTGCAAACGCGATTCATGAGATCCATGAACGCGGCAGGTGCATTAGTGAGCCCAAAAGGCATCACTAGGAACTTGTAATGACCATAACGAGTCCTAAATGCTGTTTTGTGTACGTCTTCATCTCTAACCTTCAGTTGATGGTAGCCTGACCTCAAATCAATCTTTGAGAAATAACTTGCTCCTTGCAATTGATCGAACAAATCGTCGATCCTGGGTAAAGGATACCTATTCTTGACCGTGACCTTATTAAGCTCACGATAATTGATGCACAGACGCATCGATCCGTCCTTCTTCTTGACAAACAGGACTGGCGCTCCCCAAGGAGACGAACTAGGTTTTATGAAACCCTTGGCTAGCAATTCGTCTAGCTGTGTCCTCAATTCTTTCATCTCCGTTGTAGCCAACCTATAGGGTGCTCTGGCAACTGGTGTTGCTCCGGGGATGATATCAATCCTGAATTCCACTTGTCTATCTGGTGGCAAACCAGGTAATTCTTCCAGAAAAACTTCTGGGAATTCAGAGATGACAGGGATGTCTTCTATCTTCGGTTTAGGCTCATCAATAATCACTTGTGCCATGTAGATGACACAACCCTTCTTTAAACATTTTGAAGCCTTGAGCATAGTCGCTTACTCAGGTAGCCCATACTGGGTATCTCCCCGAATGGTAAGTGATTCACCAGACGGAGTCTTTATCACCACTTGCTTTCTGTTGCAAACGATTTGGGCCTGGTTGCGAGATAACCAGTCCATACCCAGAACTATGTCAAAACCGGCCAACTTAAAGGGAAGTAGAGACAGAGGAAAAGAATGGTTCTTAATGGATATAACACACCCATCTAACACAGTTGAGACGGTTTCTAGTGTACCATCTGCTAACTCCACCTCATAATTCACGTTTAAGGTTTTGACAGGTAATTTCAGCAATTCACAAAACTTATTATCAACGAAAGACTTATCAGTGCCTGAATCAAAAAGTACTCTAGCATAGACGTCATTTACAAGGAAAGTATCTGTAATAACGTTGTCGTCTAGAATCGCTTCCTTTGCGTCCATTCTGAAGACTCTAGCATTAGTCTTCTTGGCCTCTTCAGGCTTCTTGGCATATTTCGGGCAGTTGGTCTTAATGTGCCCCTTTTCATTGCAACGGTAGCACGTTGCATCTTTTATCTTCTTGCAATCCAAGGTTTTGTGATCCGTGGACTTGCATATACCACAAGCATAAGTTTTCGACTGAGTCTGTGAGTTCGACTCAAGTCTGCACTTTCCATAGTGTTGTTTCTTGCAAATTTTGCATTTGGGTTTCTCACCAGAGTGATGCCCATCCTTCCTTGACTCCGATCCCTTCTTGTTGTCACCGCTCCCACGGTGTTTCTTGTTCGATCTACGTGAACCATCATCTTCACATTTTCTCTTCTCAGCCTCTTTGTTTCTCAGCGATCTTTGTCGGACCGCATCCAGAGTAAGTGACAAAGATATGTCAGCTACAAACCTGAAGGTAGCTGGCCGAGAAGCTTTTACGCTTGCCTTGATTTCTGGGGCTAAACCACCGATAAAACGAGCGATTCTTTTTGGCTCCGGGGTTACCAGATATGGAACCAACCGGGACATCATGTTGAAGCTCGTTAGGTAAGCTTGACAGTCAAGGTTTGTCATCACCAATGATAGAAAATCAGATTCTATCTTCTCCACCTCATGCTGAGGGCAGTAATTTTCCCTGATAAGGGCAACAAATTGATCCCACGACATATTGTACAATGGGATTTTCCCGGTGGCTTGAATCAGAGATCTCCACCATGCTAAAGCTTCACCCTTGAAAGACTGCGACACAAACTTAACCACATCCTTTTCAGCGCATCCGCTGATATCTACAACCGTGTCCATCTCGTCTAACCACGTCATGCAGTCGACGGCTCCCTTTTCCCCAGTAAAATCCATGGGCTTACAAGACACGAAGTACTTATAGGAGCAACCCTTGTTATGGGGTTCTTGATTCAGCACTATCTACTGAGATGGGACACTTTGATGGTTGGTGGACTGACGGTCATCACCATCTTTCTTGGGCCCGTCATTTTTGGGAGGTGGCTTGCTGTGAGCCTCAGAGTGTGTTTTGGGCTTTGAGGGCGGCGTAGATAGGGTCCTACTCCGAGTCCCACTATAATCTTCGTACTGCCGTTCCAAGGCCCTTGTAACCGCGCCATCAACTAGCGCTTTCAATTCAGCACCCGTCAAAGTAATTCGGGCGTTATCGTTTTCCTCCACTGGATGACTATTACCCTCGTCCGAGTTAGCCATTTTAAATTGAACTGCTGCAGAAAACAAGGACAATAGCTTATTTGGGAGTTTATTATGGAATTGTCTTTTATGGCAATTCATTAACCATGGTACAGAGACCATATTTGGTTAATTTATAATCATATTTATTTAGGATTTCTATTATAATTTATCCTAATTATAAAACATAACAGTTTTATTTGTGGCACAAAAGGCCTAGTCACATGGACACTTTTAATTTAATCTATGATTTCAGAGAATCAAAACATTAAGGTATACTGGCACAATAGGCCTAGTCACAAGGACGTTTATAAATTATAGGCTATGATTTCAGAGAATCAACGCATGAAGGTTTGAACCTAGTTCATTACCTTTATTTGACAGGGAGTCATCGCTACCACTGTCTTTTGGCTCATATGGAAATGAGCAGGGCCCGTAGGCGCTATATTACCACGTATGGTAAAAAAATATGATCATCTTAATTGATGACTTAAACCCATGATTCAGAGATCGTAAAATTGGGTTAGGAATCTTTAGAAAAGATCCTTTTATGTAAAAATGACGTGTGTGATTTTAACGAATCACTTCTGCCAGGAGTGTTAACATGTTTTCAGATGTTAACTTGGATTTGAATCTTTTGAACAGGTCTTACCATCTTGGCCCGGTCTCATAATGACCAAAAGGCTAGGTTTCACACTTTAAGATTCTTAATTAATAATTGCATAGGCAAATTATTTCAAAAGGAATGATTTTAATTTATTTATTTCATTTATAATTTATATATGCACATAATGGCAAACATGAAATTTATAAAACATTCATTCCATTAAATTTATTATAATATTACACGCTGCCCTAAACGGGTCTTTTCAACAAACAATTACCCACACAGGGGTCAATCACCATGCTCGTCCACACAGGGACTTTAAACAAACATAATAGTCCACGCAGGGACCTTAAACAAACAAACTAGTCCACGCAGGGACTTAAACAAATACAGCAAATACAGGCCCCCGCAGGGGCTCAACTGATACAAGTGGAAGGATTCAATGATCCTTCTTGTTCTTCCCTTTGATCAAGCTTGCCAATCCTTGGAAGAAGCTCTGTCTCTCCCTACGGTCACGGTGGAAACCTCGCTCTACTTCATCCAACCTATGTAGGATTTCCTCCCTTTCTAGGGGAGAAAACCGTGGCGGTTGCGATTGCGTCCGGATAATAGGCCTAGGAGGTATCTGGTACCCATGTGTTGGGTACCCTACTCCCCATGGATCTCCATAGGGTCCTTGGGTGTTGTAGTTGGCCGCTACCATGTAAGGGTCGGCCTCCGCGTAACCATAGTTGTGGTGAGTCGGCGGTTCAAATGGGTTATACGCCATGGAACCCGTATATGCCAGAATTGGGTTGTCAAAACCCAGTGGCGGTGGCTGTGGTACAGCTGGGTTGGAGGGTCCACCCATTTGTGGGTCCTCCTGATGTGGCGGATAGTGGCTACCACTGGATTGACGTGGGGAACTGAAATGGAAATCCCCTGCTCGTGAAGACATGCGCGCACCGGTTCTCCTTCGCCTTGGCGGTTGCGGAGGTGCCGGTTGCACTGGCGGCGGTGGAGGTGGTGGCGTGACTGCCACGAATCTGGAATCCACAGAGGGATCCTGTTGTTGTTGCGGTTGCTGCTGAGGCGACGAATGGTGAGGAGGTGTATAGTACCACTCGTGTCTGGTGAACATAGCTTGAAAGCTATCTGGACCAACATAGGGTGATCCGTGGAAAGAAGATCCGTCGGATATCTCGATGGGATGATTTGGCGTACCACTAGCAGGTTCGACGGGATCAGTGTCCTCGTCCATGTCCTCCGCGTGATCTCCGGAGTAGTGATCTTCTGGCCCCAGTGGGTTAAAACCCACGGGTTCTTGGATGTAATTGGCCGGGTTAAACCGGCCCCTGAAAACAGGTGTGGGTCCCCGAAGGAATGATGCGATAAGGATCGCTGTAAGGGTATATACGAAGGCTGAGGGTTGTTGGGCTCGTATTCCGGTTGTGGCCCGTAAGGGTTTTGGACCGGAGGTGTAGAGCTGTGTGATACCGATCGTCTGGCTGGTTCAAACAAGTTCCTCCTGTTCTGGCGAGGGTCGTCACTCTCGGTAGTAGACGGAGCTCGCACATTTGAAGGTCCAGCTTCATTATCATTGGGGGCGGTGATTGGCCCCTTGCCTCTTCCTCTTCTCCTGAAGAATCTTGGCGGCATTTTGTAAATCCTGTCAATATAGCATGAGATAACAAAACAAAAATATATGCAAAATAAAGGACAACACAAACAAAGTGGAATTTGTCCTATGTTATATGTCTAGACTCGAAAGTTAAGAATTGTGCAATTGTGTAACTGAGATTAAACACAAAAGGCTAGTGTTTAATTCACTCAGTGTTGGCTCTGATACCAACCTGTCACACCCCGATTTCCACGTGTCACCGGTGGGCCCGGTGGGGGAGTATCGTGACGTGGTTGGCAACATAATAGTCAAACAACACAATAATCAATATGCACAGCGGAAGCAAAATTTAAAATATGATACAACCGAATTTAATATTGTAATATCAAATGTCACAATATTCGGAAGTTTATCCACAGATGGATCGTAAATAAAATAGTATTAATAGTTCAACAGACTTCAGGCATCTTAAGCTTGCGAGACTTCTACTGATGCTAAGGAGAAATCCCAGCCAATTACGCTTAGTACCTGCATTTAATCTTTTTGGGAAAATACGTCAGTTTACACTGGTAAATACAATCAACTGACTCATTTTGGAAAATGATTGAAAATTTGTTTGGATGCACGTGGCATAAATATTTTTATTTAACTTGGGAGAATTATTTAATATTATAATCTTGTGAACGGATTACATGTTCCTTGTGCGTTCAGTAGCCCGGATCTTGTCTGGGTTAAAGATCAATAGACACACCACATTATTCTTTTGTGCACTGACGGGTGTACGCCTACACCCCGCGCTTAAGTCGTGGCCATTTCATAAAATGATGCCAAGGATATCCGGGACATGGTCATTAACCCCCCAAAGGCTTTAAGTAACAAGACTGTTTAAACGAGCCGATCAAATTTATTCAATTACCCACTCAACGGTGGAGAATTTGATGCCCGATCAAGCGGTATGCTATATACCGTAACCCAAGCCCGTATAGGGAAAATAAGTTAAAAGTATTTACCTGAGCAATGTATAAATCACAATAAGCAAAATGCACGTAGCTTTTACTGGTACTCCTAATCTGGAACGAAGGTTATAATAACCTATTAGAATCCTAACGGGTCTTTAGTTAAGCTTAAGCTTAGACCGGTTAGTTTCAAAGACACGGTTCGTACGCACGATTAAGCGAAGACCAGATAGAATATGATTTAGACCCGACAAGTTCAGAGACTTGTTTAATATGGGTATCTTATGCACACTCTGGATTTTGAGATAAAACCGTTAACGTTTGACCCGTTTCGGCTAATTTATGTAAACTAGTTACATAAACCAAACCGAACGCGTAATAAGTGTAACGGGTAATAATGAGAGCCATTTACAGGTTTCCTAAGTTAATATGCTCCAAATATGTTGTGACATCAGTAAGATATCATTTATTATGCCCGAAATGAATTTAAACACAAACTATGCCCCGTATGGGTAGTTCGGTCATTTTAAAGGTTGTAAAAGAGTTTAAGTGTTAACCTGAGTTACAGGCCTGATGTAATCAGCAAATATACTCAATTTGCTAAGTTATATCAGTAGGTTAAAGTATATATGTGAAATTTATCAAATTTAACCAAACTATGCCCCGTAGGGTTATTTTGGTAATTTCACATAAGCCGAAAAGCTCAAAACTAAAGTCTGAGTTTATCAACCTTTGCTTACTGTTAAAATATTATAATTTTCCTCAAATATCAGTAGGTATCAACCCTTGTATGTTTAATATAGTTATAGCACATACTATGCGTTAAAAACGCTTAAAAGGCGACTAAAGGCCATTTCCGGGTTCGATACTTAAATCTGATATTTTTATATTTCCAGAAGGCTAAAATAATTTATTTAACATATATAATCAGTAGAAAAAGGTTTGGAGTCGTTTAGATATGTAAAACTCATTTTATGGCCCGTAAGGGCAAAACCGACAATTACCGGATTAAGCCTACGACTACTAGTTATGCTCAGCCTAAAATTTATTAAAAATCTTTAAAAATCCCAAAATAATATATTACATCAGTGGGTAAAAGATTTGATATCAAAAAGTATGTTTAAGTAGGCTATACGCTAAATACGCCGTTAAATTAACATAAAGCTTTCATTTTGCGCTAATGAGCATAACTCTCAATCTACACCTCAAACTGATGTCAAACTTTTCATACAAGTTTATATATCAGTAATTAAAGTTTCTACTCTTTTACATTTCCAAAAATCACGTTTTAAGGTAATAAGGGCATAATGGTCAACATATGGGCAATTAAAGGAATCATGCGTATTAATTGGATAACTAATGATCCGAGGTGTATAATCACAGAGGGTTATACTAGCATGTAACCAGGTCCAAATAAAGCTCTAAGGCATTTCTAAATCATGCCTAAACAGGTCAGAACTGTAAGTCAAAGTATAAGTCAAACTATGCGACTTTCGGTTCCGAACCTGGTCTAAACAGGAAATTGTCGGGTTGAACATGTCTAGACATGTTCTTACTCTAATTACCAAGTTATATTAATGATCAAACAGGTTGTATGTGCTCTACATTGCTAATCATGCATAAATTTCAATTTAAACATTCTGTTGACTTTTTCTTTGCAAGTTTGACCCGACTTTTGACCTGGTTAGAGTGGTAATCAGGGGGAACCCTTTTAAGGTTTTATTACCCACATAATTACCTACTTAAAGGTACTTTTAATTCAAGATTTTACTGAGCCATTATTAATTAATCTCGAAGTCAAACCGTAATTACGATGGTTTGACTTGTAGCTATATAACTAAGCTAAACTTAATTAAGAAAGGTTAAGCAAACTTACAAGTGTTTAATGACTGATTAGGAAGGCTTGGAAGATGCTCTGGTGCTCCACAATTGATCAAAATTGCTTGAGGAATGAATGATCAATGTGTTTGCACAAAGAGGCTTTATATAGTAAACCAAGACACCACAATGTGTTGACATCTTAGTCTACTACTGCCCACAACATTCCCACATGTGTCCCTAGTGCTTAGGGGTTGTTTAGAGGCCAAGGGATATGAGGAAAACCATTCAAAAGTCGAAAATTGCGCTTAAAACAGGTAACAGCCGGTTTCTGGTCGCTGGGCACTAGCTTACGGACCGTAAGGTCCCCGATGTTGAGGTCCGTAAGCTGGTCCTCAGGCACAAAAACATGTTGTTCTTTGGTGTTTTGAAAGGGCAACTCATGGTTTCGAATATGGGACTTGTTTTATCAGTTTGGGACCTCCAATAAGGGCCTTGAACAGTTACAAACCCTACCATTTTGAATTGTTTGCTTGGATCCATTGAATTATTTTCAAAAGTGTCGAACAAAAAGGTTAACCATGCATTTTCTTTGTAGGAGTCCACCACTTCGATTATGAATCAGTTTGTTGCTATGATTCCCCGAATTTGAATATATACCAGTTGTTTATTAGTCTTGGGATTCATAATAAGGTCGTTCAGAGGTGTAAAATTAACATGACAACACTTTTAATTCCCGTCATACATCTTTAATTATATCCGGGTTTATATCACTTATGTCTTAATTGACACGTGTCGTTATTTCATTGAACACGAATTTTCGAGGTGTTACATTCACCTTCAGTTTCAATCCCCTCTGGTATTGACTCTAATGCCATCAAACAAAATTCATCATTAGAAGGTTCATTAGAGGCATAGAGTGCAAAATTTTCATCACTAAGCTCATCAGGCATGTTGCTCCAGTCAATAAAGCCTTGAGTGAAAAAACTTTGATGATCTGGTTGTACCACTGCTGGAGCAGCAGTTTGAGGTGCAGCAGTTTGCACCTGTGCCTGGGGGACAGGGGTTTGCACGTACTGAATTTGGGGAACAGTAGTTTGGACATAGTGCACTGGCACAGGGGCAGCAGCATAATGTGCAGCATTAACATGAGCTGCAGGGGTATATTGGGCATAGTGCACAGTGCCTTGATTTTGAGGTCTAGGATTTGAGCTAGGATGAGTGATTATAGGACCAGTAGTTTGACTCCTACATTCCCTAGCGAAATGTCCCAACCTATTACACTTGTAACACTTGATTTTCGATTTATCTAACCCAACCCTTAGATTTTCATGTAAACCTGGGAATTTCTGCCCTATTCTTTTGTAGAATTTGCTAGTTCTAACACTGAGCAAAGCCAATTGGTGCAGGATGTACATTTCCTCTAAGTCAGTGGGTTCAAAATGTTGTAAATCATTGAGTTCAAAGCACAGATTATCTGACATCTGGTTTTCAGTGTTTGCAGTGAAAGCATAGTTTGCAGAGTGAGAATCAGGGTTGGTAAAGTTACCACCAGCTGTTATATCAATGAAATGATCAAAACCCTGTTCCTTACTACTGCCACCAGATTCTTCCTGACCGAGAAGAGCTGTGCTACTGAATTAGTAATCATCAGTGGCTTTTCCAGACTCTTGCAACTTCTTTTTCTGGTTCAACTCCCTTTCATAAGTCAGGAGTCTACCATGAAATTGGGTCAGGGCCAGATCTTTGAACTCAACAGAGTTTCTAGTCACAAATGCAATTGTGTCCCATTTATCAGGTAGCGACCTAAGAAACCTGCTATTTTGGGTTGATTTTGGAAATTCAACCTTAACAAGCCTTAGCTCACTGATGAGACAACTGAACCGTTCAAATTGTTGGGTCAATGATTCACCCTTAATGTGACAGAAGGTTTCATACTTCTGATTCAGAATTTCCCTATTGTTTTCAATAACTTCTTCGGTACCCCCAAACTGTTCCTTCAAAGCATCCCATAGCTCTTTGGCACTGTTACAATGTAACAGTCCAGCATAAATCTCATTTGGTAATGAAGATGCTATGATGCTAAATGCTTTGGCATCCAGTTCGAAGTTTTGAAAATCAGTTTCAGTATAGTTATCATAAGGTTTTGGTACGAACTTCTTTGGATCCTCGGCACTTGGCACTGTAGGAACATGGGGACCAAAAACAACAGACCTCCAACATCCAATGTTCTGTTGAGCAAGGATGTGACCCATCCTTCGCTCCCAGATGTTGTATTCATTTCTTTTAAGCATGGGTGGTTTAAAAAGCAAGCCAATGTTATTCTTATCATCTTGAGATTGTGACGTCATCCTGGTTGTTTTACAGACACTGATTAATCAACTTTAATGGTGATTAAACCTTGCTCTGTTTTTCAACACAAACGAACAAACTATCGATATCAACGGTTTTGAGCTGAACTATTTATGTCAAAATGATTGTTAAATCAAATTTGACTGTCCAAGCTCTGATACCAATTGATGGATCTGAGTTTGGTTTTGATTGTATTTTCTGTTTGAATTAAAATGGAAATGGATGAGTTGTGCAGCGGAATTAATATGGAAACAAACTTTGCATACAATCAACAAGAGTATTGCTTTGATCAAGACATTTTCAACAAGGAACCGAATGATTGAATTTTAATTTCAACAACGATTACAAGATAATGCTTGAATACAAACTCCCCCTCAGCCAGAGCTCAGCGTTTGTTCGTGCAGGAAAACAAGTTTGCGAAGAGCTAGTAGAACAGTACAGAGCACTGTTCTATTTATAGGCACTAGCAAACCACTGAGCATCTTAGCTGACGTCACCATGAAAGTGACATCTAACCTCCTAACAAACTCTAACCTCTGATCTATACAAACACTGCTATACTAACTACTGCTATTACATTTCATTACATAAAAGACACTTAAACAGCTGCTGCATCCTTCCACTGCTGTGAACCCAACAGTGCTTGTCCGGATCAGCAGTACTTGACTCAAGACAGTAGATTGAGCAGCAGAGCTTTAGTCTTCTATCAGTCTTTACAAGAGCAGCAGATTTGACGGTCAGTGGCTTGTACGATCAGTAGATAGGAGGTCAGCAGATGTTGAAACCACTTTCAAGGGGAGAGACTTGTATGTAACATCTGCTTATTCTGGATCCACTGCTCTGACCCAGTTTTGGCTTTAATTATCTGTTCCTCTGGTAGGGTTCAATCCCAACAAAAACAACATCAAAAACTTTCATTTTCCTTTAATCCAAATCATTTTAAACCTCCACGTCATAATCTACTTTACTTTTTACTTAATCAATATTTAATTTCCTTATTTTATAATACATATTTTTTTGTATATTTTGTAAATATAAAATAAATTAAATTAATAATTGGATGAATAAAATACGTCAAATAAAAAAACCCAATACTTAAGTACATATAACTTATAAAATACAAGTTTAGTTTAACAAACTTATTCAAGTTTAGGTAATGATAGCGGTTGATGGGGCTTGGTGGACGGATTTGGTGGTAATGGTTGCTAGATATGGTAGTGGTGGCTGAGATATGGTGGTTATGGACTTATGGCTGGATTTAGTGGCGGTAGTATAGGTGGTTGAAGAGAGAAAAGTTCTAAATCAATGGTATATTCATAATGGCATACACACGTTCTATTTGATTTATTTTCAATTAACTTGTGCAATTTTGTCGATGATTTGATTGGAGTATGTTATTATGGTGGTTGGAGCTCCATTCTTGATTGAACTAATGGTGGCTATGAGTCAAGGGAAGGATGATGGTCACTCCGGTTTTCATCCGGCTATTACTTCAGCAAGTAAAATCGTGTGGAGGCAGTACGGTTTCCGGGGGAAAGCCTTCGACCCAAGACTGGTTAACCCAGCCCTGGCCTTGCTATCTGGGCCCACGTTCTTAGAGAGGGTCCACAATGTGCGGATGTGACAATGGTCACCATTAGAAGTTCACCTTTCAAAAAAAAGGGAAGGATGATGGTGTTTAGGGTTGGGGGATGGTGTTTTAGAGAGACTGGGGGTAAAAGACGTAAGTGCTTATGTGCATAACATATGCCACACTTAACTGAAAATTTTAACAATGCTAGAGCCAAAGGACGTAGAGTGTAATAATTTTTTCAAATAAATAATTATGACAGTATTTATTGAAGTTAAATAACATCCGTTACAATCTGATACATTCATTAAAGGACGAAAGTGTAATTTACCCTAATAAAATATATAAAGCCTATTGGTATATTAAATAGTTTGTTAAATCAAACATCTTGCAAAAAAAATACAGAATAAATTATTCTTTTAGTTTTTACCTTCCATATTTATTAGTAACTTTTTTTTTAGTAAACTGAAATTTTACCCCTTAGGGTTTAGGCCAATTGGCACTCTGACCCCCTCTAACGAAATAATTGCAATCCCCCCCCCCAACGTTGATATTATGTCGCAATTTTACCCCCTGGCATCAAATAAGTTAACAGATCTGTTAACTGGAATGTGAAATTACTATCTTACCCTTTCATATTACCCCCTATGGTTTGTTGTAAGAAACAGTTTTACCCCCCACTCTTAAATTACTAAATTTAAGTCCTAATTCATCTATTATTATTATCATTATTATTATTAAGTCCTAATTCACACCACCAACACCTGTTTACCTTTTCAATTTTTTCTTAATAATAATAATCCATCTTCATCATCATCCACACAAAACCTGTTATTGGTTTGAAATTTTAATATTTTCAGTTTTATTGATGATAGGTTAGATCTGTTATATTGCTAGGGCGACCAGAGCTCCTTCTCCGTCTCTGGTCATCCTCTCCGGCGACCTAAATATGAGATCGCTCATCAGATCATCCACGGACTGTTGGTGAATGCTTAGCTCAACTTCAATAAGCACTATGATGAGATGATTGCTAAATCTGATCGTTCAGTTGGTCAACATGAAAACAAGGACACAGATATGAGAGTGAAATTGAGAAAAAGGGTATACAACCATTAACTTCAAAGTTTGAATGATACTTGGGATGTATCTGAAATTTACTAAAACAAAAGACAATTTCAACTCTTGAAAATTGGAAGGTACACACACACCTTTACCAAATCAAATCTCCGGCGACCAGTTTTATTGAACCTCCTCTGTCATCACTGTTCACCAACATGTCACACCCCGAATTCCACGTGTCACCGGTGGGCCCGGTAGGGGAGTATCGTGATGTAGTTGATATCATCATAGTCAAACAACACAATTTATAAATGCACAGCGGAAGCAAAAGATAGAATATATTACAATCCGAATATAAAGTAATATCCAGTATTACAACGGAAAGTAAAGGATCCACAGGCGGATCTTAAAACATAAATATTGTTCAACGGACTTTAGACGCCTAGAACTTGCAAGATTCCTTATTAACGTCCTGAGCAGCTTCCAGCCTATTACGTACTTGTACCTGTCACTTAGACTTTTGAAAATACGTCAGTTTTCACTGGTAAATACACTCAACTGACTCATTTGAAAAGAGTTTAAGAAAATTGGTTTAGGTGCACAAGGCACGAAAATATGTTGACACTTTGATTAAAATGCTCAAGGCAAAATTTATCTTTTATACTTGGGACAAACTATATTTCATGTTATCAGTTTTACATAACTTGCTCTACATACGGGGCCCGGATCTATGCTGGTTCAAGATTAACCGACACACCACTATTCCCCTATTGGGAATCCTATATTGGGTATAACTAATTAATAAGCATATGACATCTGTCAGGTGTATGCCTACACCCCGTGCTTAGGTCGTGGCCATTTCATTTAATGAGTCAAGGATATCCAGGACACGGTCGAATTAACCCCCAATGTTTCAGTCAAGCAATACGAATTAAAACAGGTTATTTGGATTTTCTGACTCATTGGTCTTTGAATCCCATACCTGACCATGCGGTATTTATATTACCGTATCCCAAGCCCGTAATAGGGAAAATAAGTTAAGAGTATTTACCTGAGCTAGCTCCTGTCTTAAATAGCAAGAATTACAATAACTCAGCCGTATTCACTTAAGTAAGCGTAGGTACAATTTACCGGAAGGCTCTAGTCTGGAATGTTGGTATAAATAACCAATTAGAATACTAACGGGTCTTTAATTAAGCCTAAACTTAGACCGGTTAGTTTTAAGGAAAAATATACGGTTCAAACGCATGATTAAGCGAAGACCGGAACAGAATGTGTTTTAGACCCAAAAAGTATGAAGACTTGTATAAAATGGGTAAACTAAATACATTCTGGATTTTGAAATGAAAATGATAAGGTTTGACCCGTTTCGGCTAATTTATGCAAACAAGTTACATAAACCGAACCGAACGCGCAAGAGGGGTAACGGGTAGCCATATGGGTCCTATACAGGTTTCTTAAGTTAATATGCCTTATACATGTTGTGATATCAGTAGGATACCTTCCATTATGCCCAAAACGAGTTTAATCTCAATATAAGCCCCGTAGGGGTATTTTGGTCATTTAAAAGATTATAAAAGAGATTAGATGAAGTTCTGAGATTCGGGTCCGAATACATCAGTAAAATAACTTATTGTAATAGGTCATATCAGTTGGTAATAGGTCTTATATGACAAAATGGTTTTAAACCCAAACTATGCGTAAAAAGTCATTTTAAGCGATTTCCGGGTTATACAGGAAATATGAGTTTTCTGATAAGGTTATAAAGCTCAAAATACTTTATTTATTATATAAAATCAGTAGCCATTGGATTGGTGTCAAAATACTATGTAAAACGCATTTTATACATAAAAGGGTATAATCGGTATTTACCGAATTAATGCCATAACCTTAGGTTATGAGCAGGTTAAAAATAATTAAAAATATTTAAAAATCCCAAAATATTATATTACATAAGTGGGTAAAATTTTTGGTGTCAAAAATTGGGTTTAGATAGGCTTTATGCTAATTGCGCTTTTTAATTACTAAAAGGCGTTATAATTACGCTAATGAGCATAACTCCTAATCTAGACCTCCAACCGATGTGAAATTTTAGGGACATGTTTATAAATCAGTAACAAAGGTTATTGTCCTTTCACATTTTCAAAAATCTCGTTTTATGGTCAAAAGGGCATTATGGTCAACTTTAAGCATTTAACGGAAACGTGTAAACGAAACGGGTAATCAATGAACCAACCACAGAGGGTTATGCTAACATGTAGCCTGGTCCTAAGGAAGCTCTAAGGCATTTCTAAAACATACCAAAGCAGGTCAGAACTGAAGTCAAAGCAAAAGTCAAAGTTTTGCGACTTTTGGTTCCGAACCGGGTCTAAACAGAAAATTGTCGAATCAAACAAGCTTAGACCAGTTCTTAAACTTATTACCAAGTTATATGAATGATAAAATAGGTTACACGCCTTCTACATAATTAAATACGCATTAATTCAAAGATTAGCATCTTGTTGACTTTTTCTAAGCGACTTTGACTCGACAAAAGACCTAGTTAGGACGGGAATCAGAGGGTTCCCTTTTAAGGGTTTAATGCCCACATAATTACCCACTTATAACAACCCTAAGTTTGACTAATCGCTGGACCATTAGCGATTAATTGATAAGTCAACCGTTAATTACGACGGTTTGACTTTAAGGCTATAAACTAAGCAAAACTTAACTAAGGAAGGTTAAGCAAACTTACAAGAGTCCTATGAACGATCAGAGATGATTTGGAATTGCACTTGAGCTCCAGAATGATCAGGAATGCAAATGGGAATGAATGATCAATGTTGCCAACATGTGGGACTTTATATAGTGATTCAAACCCACTAGATTGTTGACATGCAAGTCTACAACTGACCACAACTCATCCACAAGTGTCCCTAGTGTCTAGGAGTCATTTAGGGGTCGTCCAATTATGAGGAAAATCGTTTAAAGGTCGAGTATTGCGTTTAAACAGCAAACATGAGGATCTGTTGGAGTTGGGCACTCCTTGCGCACCGTAAGGATTGTGCTTGCGGTGCGCAAGCCTGTGATCAGAAGCCAAAAGTTGTTGCATATTGTCCCTTGGCCTTTCGAAAGGTCAACTAAGCTTATTTCTTGCATTTTGACCCCTTCACCTTTACCTACAAGGGCTTCAAGACTTATACCTTCTTTGTTAAGTCCTTGGCCACTTTGTTATTACCCGAAAAGTCATAATTTTCAACATTGACGCTTTAACCCCTCGTATACGAATTTGATCATAACTTTCTCATACGATAACGAAACTTTATGAAATTTATATCGTGCATTCTAGTGAGCATAATTAACTGTTACAAAGCTTCGAGTTTGCTAAAAGGTCACTCAGAGGTATACTTTTAAACATGTTGACATATTTAACCCCTGTAGTTTGTAATCTCTCACTTTCTTTCATATTTAGCTTCGTATGATCCATGATTTATTCGTTTGAATGTATAAACATTATGTAGGGTTATCTTAAAAGATATTTATCCATTGTTGACATTTTGAACCCTTATATTCACATACTTTCCATGTTTGTCAACTTTAGTCCCTCTAGAGTATACTTTCACACGTTCAAGCTTATGACACGTGTCAATACATTATAGGACGTGAATTTTCGAGGTGTTACATCCTCACCCCCTTAAAATAAATCTCGACCTCGAGATTTGCTTAAAGTAAAGGAAGTACTTTTCTGTCGTATCATGGATTTAATTTCCATAGTATTTTTGGGCCTCCAAGGGTATCCTAGTTGACCTATACAAGAGGTGCATACTTTCTTTTGGAGCTCCTTAACCTGTCGATTCTCAATCGACATAGGTTGCTCATACTATCATAGATCTACGTATCATTATGTGATAGTGTTTTTCGACTTATTGGTGACACGTCGCTAAATCATTAGTGTGGGTCACATTGCGCGTTCCACCAAGCTCCTAAATTAGGTCTTAGCTCGTAAGCTATTTAGTCTTGATACATTCGAATCCTTCGAATGAATTTATATATTCCAAGCTTAACTAACCTAAAAATTACTACTCGGCACACCCTTCTAGGGTGTTATCTTTTGTTGAACCTTATCTTTGAGTTAATTGCCATTTTCGCCCCTGAGGTTTGGGCACATTTGCCATTTTCGTCCAAAATGACAGTTTGGTACCATTTTGCCCCTAAGGTTTGGGCACATTTGCCATTTTCGACTCTGGTAAAATTGCCCCTAACATTTGCCATTCGCATCGAAACGGTTTAGCTCGAAACGGTTCGCGTCGAAACAGTTCGCGTCGAAACGGTACGGGTCGAAACGGTTCGCGTCGAAACGGTTCGGCTCGAAACGGTACGGGTCGAAACGGTAATTAACTCTTTAATTTTTTATATTTACTCTATAAAATATAATAAACAATTATGTTAGAGAACTTTTTAAAAAATTAAATTAAACAATTGTATTTTATAGAGTAAATATAAAAAATTAAATTAAAAAAATTATCATTTAACAGAACTTTTTAACTAGGTTAGAGATTTGGATGAAAATGGCAAAAATGGCCAAACGTGAGGGGCAAAATGGTTTTTAAACGTCATTTTGGACGAAAATGGCAAATGTGCCCAAACCTCAGGGGCAAAATGGTACCAAACTGTCATTTTGGACGAAAATGGCAAATGTGCCCAAACCTCAGGGGCGAAAATGGCAATTAACTCCTTATCTTTTAACCAGAACTTAGGAGGGTTGCTATTTTCATAAATCCTTGATTTCCTGCCGTATACTGGCAACTTACAATAGATTATGGATTTGTATGATCTTATTTGTTGTTTCCTAGGCAACTTTCAGATCTTGATAATTGGACTTACCAATTCTCTATCTAACAATAGATGTTTAACATTCCATCTATACAAGGTCTCCAAAGGAGTAGCCTTAATACTTACATATCACTTATTATAGAAAAGCTTATTTTAAGGTGGGATGGTTATCCCAACCATTGCTTAAAACTAATCTTAAGGAGTAGCTAATCCTTATAGCTAGTTGAATAACTCAACGATCCTGGGTAGTTGATGGCGATTCTTAATCGTTGTTAAAATAGGGTTGCGGTAATGAGTGCATAAGCAAAATGAACCGTCTTTCTTATCTAACAATATCAAACTCTCAGAATATCGAGTTAGGCTATATGAACCCTCTATTTTAAAGCTTAGTTAATCAGGGTTTCGATTCTTCCAATGATGGTACTAGCCGTCTTGGAGATTTCATAATAATACAGCCTTAAATGGGATATAAATCTTAATTCTACCTGCCTTTCAGGGGTAACAGGGTAATCTTAGGAGAAGATAATCAAGATACTAGGAGGTTACAGAGATTTCCATATCTCAGGCTCCAGTTCACCCATCATTGCTTGTGTCAAATAAGTGACACCTTTATGTTACTAGTCCACGAATTCATTAATCGGAAACATATACTTGGACAATTCCATTCTGGATATCTCCTTTGAATACCATTAGTTGACTTTATGTAACACCTCGGAAATTCAGGTCCAATAATGTCTTGACACGTGTCACGGACTTTGAATGAGCGAAAACATACTTTAGAGGGACTAAAGTTGACAAACAGTGAAACTATGTGATTACAAGGGTTCAAAATGTCAACAACTGATAAATAGGCCCTACAATAACCCTACATGGTGTTTATAATCTTAAACGGAAGAATCATGGATCATACGAAGCGAAAGATGAAAGAAAGTGAGGAATTTCAAACTACATGGGCTAAACGTGTCAACATGTTAAATTTATACCTCTGAGTGATCTTTTGGCAAACCCGAAGCTTTGTAATAATAAAATATATTCATAAGAATATGTGATAAAAATTTCATGAAGTTTCGTGAACGTATGAGAAAGTTATGATTAAAACCGTACACGAAAGGTTAAATACGATATCGTGAATTTCGTGACTTTTTGGGTAAGCGCAAAGTTAACCGAGGACATACCCAAGTTTATAAAAGTCCCAAGGTTTATAAAAGTCAGATATAAGGACCAAGAGTGCTAAATAAATAGCCTAAACACGCTGCAAAAGATCAGGGGCTGATTTGCAAAGTTTGGAAAACTTGGAAAGCTGGTCAATCACTTGGTCGCGCCACACGAGGGGGTCCTCGCGCTACGCGAGCGACTGCCCAGCGACGAAAGTGACTTGCAGCTGTCAGTCAGTCTGTTTTGCGAGTTGGTTACAGCTGTGATCGATTATAGAACTGACCAATCGACTTACATGCAACTTTTGGACAAAGGAACACCTATTAAAACATCAGAAACACTCTGATTCAAGATCATAGTTGCATAAAGTTCACCCTTGTTGCAAAACCAAGAACACTTGAACTTTCAAAAACTCACAAGACTTCTCCTGGAGCATTCTGATCGACAAGGCAGCCTCATAAGTGATCACTAAGCTTGTTAGGACCTTTGTAAGTGTTTATATCATCCTCAAATCCATTCTAGCTTAGTGTTTTTACTAAAAGTCAAACATATCGTAAATATAGTTTGACTTTGCAATTAAACGAAATGTGCTCTGTCATTTCTCAAATCAAAAGTACCTGTATGTTGGTATTTATGAGTATAACAACCCCCTAAAAGGGTATGTTCAGATTCACACTCTAAGTATGCTAATTGTCGAGTCAAAGTTCTTCATAAAAAGTCAACAGAATATGTTTTTGCAAATTTAAGCATAATCAGTAATGTAGGCTACATGCAACCTGTTTGATCATCAAAATAACTTTATAAATAATGTAAGAACATGTTTCAACTTGATCAACTTGACAATTTTCTGTATTACACCCGAATCGGAACCGAAAGTCTCATAAATGGACTTTTTCTTTGACTATCGGTTCTGATCCGTACATGCATGTTAAGATCTGCATTAGAGCATATTTTAGACCAACTTTCATATATGTTTAACTCTCTGGAATTTTACATCTTGGTTCCATGTTTAACCGATTCATATGCATGTTACCGGTTTATGCTTAAATATGACTATTTTGCCCTTTTTGCTATAAAACGTGATTTTTGAAAAAGTGAAAGAGTAGAAACGTTTGATACTGATATATAAACTTGCACCGAAAATTTCATATCAGTTTGAGGTCCAGAATAAGAATTATGCTCATTATCGTAAATTACAAGCTTTATGTTACTTAAACGGCGTAATTAGCCTATAACCCACTTAAACCCACTTTTTGATATAAAACTTTTTACTCACTGATATTATATAATATTTTAGGATTTTTAAAGATTTTTATTTTATTTTTGGCTGATCATAACATGGGGTTCTAAGTTTAATTCGGTAAATACCGAATTTGCCCTTTTGGGCCATAAAACGAGTTTTATAAATCCTTTTGACCCCAAACCTTTTTCTACTGATTTTATTTGTTAAATATAATATTTTGAGCATTCTGGAAATATAAAAATATCAGCTTTCTTGTACAAACCCGGAAATGGCTCCAAATCGCCTTTTTACGCATTTTTATCGCATAGTATGTACTATAATCATATTAAATCTATAAGGTTGATACCTACTGATGTTTTTAGTATATTTTTATAAAATAACAGTAAGTATAAGTTTATAAACTCAGATTCCCGATTTTGACATTTTAAGCCCTTGTAAAATTACCAAAATACCCCTAACGAGCATAGTTTGATTTTAAATGATAAGTTTCATATATGGGTCATACCCTACTGTTATAATATGTTAAATTAAGTATGTTTGCTGTACAAACCAGACCTGTAACTCAGATTTCTAATTTAACTCTTTTACATACTTTAAAATGACCAAAATGCCCTTATGAGGCATGAATTGTGTTTAAATCCGTTTTGGGCATAATAGAAAATAACTTACTGATGTTATATCATATTTATAGCATATTATCTCTGGGAACTTGCATATGACTCTTATGGCTACCCGTAACGCTCTTTTCGCGTTCGGTTCGGTTTATGTAACTAGTTTGCATAAATTGACCGAGACGGGTCAAACATTATCATTTTTGTCTCAAAATCCAGAATGTACTTAGTATACCCATATTAAACAAGTATTCCAACTTGTCGGGTCTAAATCACATTCTATCCGGTCTTCGCTTAATCGTGCGTTTAAACCGTTTCGTCCTTTTAATAACCGGTCTAAGCTTTAGCTTAAATAAAGACCGTTAGAAATCTAATAGGTTATTTATAAACCTTCGTTCCAGATTAGGAGCACCGGTAAAAGCTACCTGCCTTTTTGCTTGTTGAGATAAATACTTACCAAGGTAAATACTTTTAACTTATTTTCCCTATACGGGCTTGGGGTACGGTATATAAAATACCGCTTGGTCCGGCATTGAATTCTTTAATCGAATAGAGGTTAAATTTATTGAAATGCCTGTTTTGAATGTGTGTTTTATTGCTTAAAGCCTTTGGGGGGTTAATGACCATGTCCCGGATATCCTCGGCATTATCTTACGAGATGGCCACGACCTGAGCACGGGGTGTAGGCGTACACCTGTCAAGTGTATAACTCAATATTGTGGTGTGTCTATTGATCTTTAACCCGGCTCGAACCGGGCTACTGAACGCATAAGTAACATGTAAATCCTTTATAAGATTATGTAATATAATTATCCCAAGTTATAAAAATATTTTTGTGCCATGTGCATTCAAATCAATTTTCAATCATTTCAAAATGAGTCAGTTAATTTGTATTTACCAGTGTAAACTGACGTATTTTCCCAAAAGGTTAAGTGCAGGTACTACACGTAATAGGCTGGCTGTCTTCTAGAGCGTCCACAATAAGTCTCGCAAGCTTGGACGACATTAAACTGTTGAACAATATCTTATTTTATTTTGATCCGCCTGTGGATCCGTTTCAACTATCAGTGATATTTATTATTACGTTTTATTAAAGTTGAAATGAATCTATCTTTGCTTCCGCTGTGCATTATTACATTGTGTTGTTTGTCTATGATGATACCAACTACGTCACTATACTCCCCACCGGGCCCACCGGTGACACGTGGAAAATAGGGGTGTGACACTTTAGTACCATATGACCTCTCGGAATATCTTTGTGGTCCCATGCATTAAACCTCCAAACTGATCAGGCATGGAAGAAATCTATGGAACTTATTAAGATACACCAATCCTCATATGGCGCTTTTATCATACCATCTGGGATTCGGAATCGATAGAGATTAAAGAGATATCAACTATATATGCTGACGCACTTCCTCTTAGAGAGAGGACATTTCGAGAATTCTACGACTGAAGGTTTCTGATAGGAACAAAAGAAATGATTCTTCCGATTTAGTCTGTAACTTTTACCTTACACTTAATATCTGGGGTTTTTATGGGAAAAATTCTAAAAGTTTGCTAAGCTTAAGATCTTATGAGAGACTTAGCAGCATCTTAACCCAAACGTCTCTCCTTGAGTGGTCAAAGGCTCACCATAAGGAGTTTTTGATAACTACTTGCTTCTTATCATCCACAATATGGGCTTGGCTACCAGACGACCAACCCATTCTTATCACTATATCGAGTCCTTTATTATATAAATGGAAACGAGGACAGCAGAAAAGAATGATTCCTAATGGATATAAAACATCCATCTAATATTGCTGAAGTAGTCTCTGAGGTACCATCGGTCAATTTTACTTTACATTTAACGCTTAGAGTTTTAGCAGGTAGATTTAATGATTTACAAAATCTATTGTCTACGGAAGACTTATCTGAACCTGAATCAATTAATACTCTAGCATGAGCGTTATTGATAAAGAAAATACCTGTTGTGACATTGTCATCCTGAATAGCCTCCTGAGCGCCCATTTGAGAGCTTCCAGCTTCGGTCTTCTTAGCTTCCTCAAGCTTTTTAGCGTATTTAGGGCAGTTGGTCTTAATGTGCCCTTTTTCATTGCAACCATAGCAGGTTGCGTCTCCCAATCTCTTGCAATCCAAGGTCTTATGCTCCTTGGACTTGCAGATTCCACAGGGTAGAGGCTGAGATTCATATCTGCATTTCCCGAGGTGGTATTTCCTACAGGTTTTGCATCTGGTCTTTTCACCGGTCTGCTGTTTGTCCTTCAAATCCTTCCCAAACTTAGTTGCTCCTTCCTTGGCAGCCTTAGGGCAATTAGTACTGATGTGGCCCTTTTCGCCGCAGCTGAAACAGTTTGCATTCTTTATGTCCCTACATTCGTGGGATTGGTGGCCAGCTCTTTTACAGATGCCACATTGCTTTATCTTTTGGTTTGATCGACACTGTCCCCAGTGTCTTCTTTTGCAGGTTTTACATTCGGGTTTTGCCTCCTTTGGTTTGGACTGGTTATAGCTTGAACCGGTCTTACCCTTTTTGTAACCCCTAGTTGGGGTTTTATCGCACTTTCGCTTATGATCCTTCAACACACGGTCCACAGCGTTGTTTACGGCTGTATTTATCATAGCCTGAAACTCGGTGTTTGTTAAGTTCGGTCTTGCATCATCATTCTGATCAACTGGATGATTGTGAGCTTCAGAGGAGTAAGCCATGGTGAAGCTTTGAAGACTACAAACCAAGTAGTAATAATTTGTTTAATCACATAGCGAATTGTCAAATTTTGATGAATAAATAGCCATGGTGCAATTAAACCATATAGGCCAATAGATAGTATTTAATTTATTTGATTATGTTTCGCCTAAGTTTTTAAATAAACCATCTTTGGCGTTTAAACGGAATATAATCCTTCATATTTATTAGACAGGGGACATAAGTCACGACTGCCAATGTCATACTGACATCTCTTATATATATAGCACAAGGGCTTGTTCCAAAGGACTTTTTGATGGCTTAGAGGCCTTGTCACTAGGGAAATTTTAAAACATAATCAATGATTCCTTTGGATCGGAAAATTTCATAGTTCATTGTCTTGACAAGAAGTTATGAAATAAAAACTACCTTTTTCATGCATTCATCTTTGCCCGTAGGTATACATCTCGAATGGATGTTTTGATGCGTACATTGTTATGGGTCATTTTCTGAGTATACATATCCTGACTATTATCCTGCTTCTAATTATTTATTTGTGACCAGGATATTGGACGGGGATATTGCTAACATCCTGGGCAATATCCTAAGCTTGAGTGAATTAAACACGTGCAGGTTAATGGCTGCAAGTTACTAACGGTCATCAGGACTTCTTCTCCTCAAGACTCGGGCGTGTTTGTTGAAGGAGAGACGTTGAACCCGAAAGACCAGGTCTACAACGTTCGATTAAGGAATATTCGGTGGATCCCGGAAGTTTAGGATAGTTTGTTACATTATCTTTACTATAAATAGATGAGGGCGGATCAGTTTAAGGCACACAATCTTTCACTTACACTCTCGTACACTTTTACTCACTGCAAACACCACATTCAAACACTTGTATTCGAATTACATTGTGACACATAGTTGATCCGCACCACATCCTGCACTGTATCCTGATATTTGAAGCAATAGAAGAACAAGGCAGCTGCGATTGTCAGCTCCCGAGGTTTTATGCCGGCGATCTAGATTGATCAAGGGCTTTCCTCGTATATCACGTGTCCACCTTTACATTTTCGCTCATTGTTTGATCATAGATACAGCTCTATATCCTGAGCCGTATCCTGAAACTGTTTTCATATCTAATTTTGTCAACACATTTTTTACACATATTTCTAGTACACTACCTCGCTTAACTAATTTGATCACTTAATTGCTTAGGTAATTTTTGACCAAAACAATTTGGCGCCCACCGTGGGGCAAGTGGTGCTACTTTTACTAAAAATCTTTGTAAAATCATTAATCGGATTTCTATTTTCTAAACTTTTTGCCACATTGTTTACAATGGCCTCAAGATCAAACATGAGCTCTTCCGCTATGTCTGCTACAACCTCTGCTACCACTGGTTCGGTGCTTCCACCACCTCCTCCAAGGATGTCGTTTTCTTCACAACCTCAAGATGTTATCCCTACTCGGAGTGTCCAGGGATCTGCTCCTGTTCTAGCCTCTAATGATGAAATTTTGACTTTATTTGGAAGTGTGCAGGAACAAATGAGGCAGCAACAGGAGACTAACCAAATGTTATTAAGAGAAATACAACTCTTAAAAGCTAGCTCGAGTAGACCCACTGAAGAAATTGTCACTCCTATACAGCCCAGGGCTTTGAACTTCAGTTCCGCAGTTTACACTGAGGATAATAGGGGGAATATCGTCCCGAGCCATTCTCAGAATCATACCCCTGAGATACCCTCTTCGGTCAGAATATCGACTGTGAGAAGTTCAGGATATGCTTCAGGATATGGCCAAAATCCTCAGAACGGTAATGTGTCAAATAATAATATTCTTGCTACTAACAATAATGGCTCTTTGCAGGATGCAGGTATGACGTCAACATTTACCAGGGAACTCCAGAAATTGAAGGACATGATATCCAGTGTGCCTGGAGTGGTCCAACCAATTCCGGAAGTATCCCAAGACAGCCACAGGATATCTCGCTTTGCATATCCCATCTGTGATGCTGAAATCCCAAAAAGATTTCAGACTCCCAACATGAAGCTGTATGATGGGACTACGGATCCTGAAGAGCATATTGCTCAGTATAGGGAAAGAATGGAGATTAACCCTATCCCTCCGGAGCTCAAGGAAGCATGCTTGTGCAAGGGATTTGGTTCTACTCTAACAGGATCAGCCTTAAAATGGTTGTTAAACGTTCCTCCTCACTCAATTACTTCGTTTGCTCATTTGGTTAATTTATTTAATAGTCAATTTTCTTGTAGTCGGAGTTTTGAGAAACTAACCAGTGATCTTTACAGGATAACTCAAGGGCCTCAGGAATCCTTGAGGGATTATGTGAACAAATTCAGTCGAGAATCCTTGGATATCCCACATCTTGATGTTGCAACAGCTGTGCAAGATTTTAAGATGGGGTTACAAAAGGATTCTCAGTTTTATCAAGATCTTGTAATGAATCCCTGCAGGAATCTCGACGAAGCTCGTAACAGGGCTTTGAGGTATATCCGTCTGGAAGATGACAAGAAGATGCAGGAGAGGATAAACTCTACCTCAACCTATGAATCAACTAACAGGAAATCGGAGACCTCGTATAAGCCATATCGCTCCAGGCCATATGGCAGAAATGATAACAAGAAAGTGAATGCTGTTGAAGACGAGGATCCTGAAGAATATCCTGACTTATCTGAATACTGCTTTTCTGTTAATATACCTGAATTAATGTATGCTATGCAGGGCTTAGGAGACAAAGCTAGGTGGCCTCGGAAGAACCAGCAGAAAGCTGATTGGAAGGATAAGTCCAAATGGTGCGCCTTCCACGAAGACTTCGGACACATGACCGAGGATTGCATTGCTTTAAGGAAAGAAATAAGCTACCTGTTAAGCAAGGGGTATCTTAAGGACTTGCTGGGAAAAAAGAAGAATAAAGGGCAGGATCCCGAGAAGGATCCTGAACAAGCAGCATCACCCCCAGCAGATGCCAAGATAATTAACTTTATTTCAGGAGGATCTGACATTTGTGGGACTTCGTATTCGGCGGCCAAAAGACATGCAAAGGAAGCTAAGGGTGAGAGAGGGGACAGACCAGTCAGGATGACTACCCTCACAACGGATAAAGTGATCACTTTCGATAGTGATGACAGGGATACTGTTCAGGATCCTCACCATGATGCTTTAGTAATAACTTTATATGTGGCTAACCATTTTGTACGCAGGATACTGGTAGACAACGGTAGTTCTGTCAATATAATTCAGCTGGAAACGTTGAAGAGGATGAATGTATCTCCGATGGACATCACTTCGAAGTCCACTGTGCTTGTTGGTTTCAGTGGAGAAGCTAGAAATACCGTAGGGGAAATAAAGTTACCAGTATATGTTGAAGGGGTCAATTCAATACAACGTTTCTGTGTGATGGACTCCTTATCCTGCTATAACATCATACTGGGAAGACCATGGATTCACGATATGAAGGCTGTGCCATCAACATATCACCAATGCATCAAGATCCCTACCCCTTGGGGAGTTGTCAAGGTTGAAAGTGATCAGCAAGAAGCTAAGGAGTGTTACTCATCCTCGATGAAATCCTCAACCAATCCTAATGCAGCATAGCAATTAAAGATGCGGGCCCAGGATATCGTGGAGGATTCAGAGCAGGATGTAAAGAAAATTATCCAGGATCAGGATAATCCAGATATCTCTGTGCTCGTTGGAGCCAATATCCCTCAGGATATTGAAAATCAGTTAACTAACTTTTTGAAATGCAGGATGTCAACGTTTGCCTGGAAGCACGAAGATATGACAGGCATATCCAAAGACATTATCACTCACAAGCTTGGAATTGACAAATCATTCAAGCGTGTTCAACAAAAAAGAAGAAAATTTGCTCATGAGCGGAATGCGATTATCCAAGACGAAGTTGAAAGGTTGTTGAAGTCCAGGATTGTTTTGGTCAGAAAATCTGATGAGGATATTGCAACCAAACTCTTTGTTTAGGGGAATGATGCTTAAAATGTATAACAGTGATGAGGATCACTTCAATGTAAAGTGCACAAACAACACAAAGATTTATACGGGGAAAAAGCCCTTGATCAAGAGTTGATCTCCGGCACAAAAAACCCCGGGTGATGGAAACTACCGATCACCAAGATAAAATAAATGGTTAAATGTTTACAACTTCGGATAGTAACGAGCTAGGTACAAGGATCACTACGGTGAAGTGTGTAAAAAGTGTATGAAATCGCTGAGTGTTTGAACGAGAGCTTGTATGAGCGCTTGTATGAGTGTGTGTAACTGCCAAAAAATGACTAAGTGTCACTAACTCTCTCACTTAGCTCGTTACTCCCTTTAAAATAAGAAAAATATCTAGCTAACAAACTCTCCGACTTTCGGGCCAAGCCTCCACGTTCTCCATAACGTCTAGTTTTGATCTAGCACGTGCAGAATACTTCGGGAATATTCTCCAAGAATGTCGCTAGGACTTGGTCAAGCTTGTTATACCTGCGAGATGTTATAAAACATAAGTAAACAATCGTCAGTATGAGGATCCTTGAAGTGATCCATGATCCTGATCCTAAAGCCCTTCTGAGGATCACCACCTGTCACAGAAGTAAGGATCACTAATTAGGATAAAGAATAAGGATCACTAATTGTTAGAAAATCCTCCCCTAACAATTGCCCCCAAAATATAAGGAGTGAAATTGTAAAATTAGCGAGTTATGTTTTCTTGATCTTATCCGTAACAAACTAACGGATATATAGCCGTTAATTTTGAACTAGCCGTTGCGATGATGATGTCACGGAAGTGACAACCTGCAAGATCATGATTATAAATAGAGATATAGATAGGATCAAATGCATTCAAATTTTCAGAGAAACTCCCTTTATAATCCACATTCCGAAGACGTTCAGGTATTCTCTTTCTCTATCCTCTTCCCTCTCTTGCTCTGTTTTTATCTTTCCATCAAAGATGTTGCTTCGAAGTTCTCCGGGCAAAGATCACAAGAAGGATAGCCCTTTGAAAAGTCAGACAATCATCAAGGACTCATCGAATGAAAAGTGTTGTTTTAACGACGCACAGATAGACAAAATCCGTTGCTGTTTTCCGGCGAATGCCTTTTTCAAACCCTTTGATCCTTCTACCCTTAGCGACTATGTTTCAGAAACATGGGTTGCATTTCCAGCCACTCCATTCACCATAGGATACACCTATCCTTTCCCAGAGTTTACACAATCCTTCTTTTCCCTTACCGGCATCTCTTATATCCAAGCCATGCCGATGATTTGGAGGGTCTTGTATACCCTAGAGAGGATCATCGAACAGGAAGGCATTGCTTTGGGCATGTCAGAGTTGGCGGAACTGTATGATCTTAATACTTTTGGTTCCCATCGTTATTTGCTTAAGCGAGAACCCGGTGCAGATCATCCTCTTCTGAAAGTCACCAAGAATGACAAAGACTGGAAACGTCGCTTTTTCTTTGTCAAGAGGGATTCCATTCTAAACGGTCAAAATCTCCCTACGGCATGGTCCACCCATGGTAGGCTGGAGGATCATAAGAAGGATCACCAGGCATTCTTGTTTTCGTATAAGGATTACTGACCCCTTTCTGTCTTATGTTATGCAGCTATCTCTGTCTCACATATCCGCACATCACCTGAAACCAAGGATAGGCTCGCTGCTTTTTGGAAGCTTGATCCTGAAACAAGGACATTCAAGATAGACACCCAAGACTCACAAGAAGTATCCTCAGGTTCCATTACCATGTCGAGTAAGTATCCTGTCTTTTGCATAGTTTAAATATAAAAATAAATAGATAAATTGAAATAGGATAAGGATACTCATCTTGCTTTGAATGTGTAGGCGCTGGAAAACCTGTCAAGCCTGTTTCCCAATTCAACACAGCTGACCTTGATCTCGTACGACCCAGGAAGAAGAGGTCCACTACCAGTCCTAGCATCTCCATTCCAAGGACACCCACTAAAGGAAAGGGTGTTAAGAAGAGGAAAACTTCTGATGCTGAGGATCTTCAAGGGCTGCCACTGATCCGCCACCAATTCCTTGAATACTTCAATGATGTAAGGATCCTTAACTTTGCCTAGGTATCCTGCTCTTATGAGGATCACTTGACCTTGAACTGCCTTATCTTCTTTCTGCAGAAATTTGCTGAGATCGAGGATTACGTGGGCAATGTTGAGGAGCTGGACAAGAAAATAGCTGATCTCCAACAGGTTGCCGTGCTCAA
Organism: Helianthus tuberosus; assembly: GCA_030545235.1. Lineage (NCBI taxonomy): Eukaryota > Viridiplantae > Streptophyta > Magnoliopsida > Asterales > Asteraceae > Helianthus > Helianthus tuberosus. The sequence continues at coordinate 38,822 of JARYGA010015612.1, forward strand.
AGATTTTGCACTTGCTGATGCTCGGAAGGAACTCCAGGATACCAAGCAGGAAATGGCCAAGGTGCTGGTTAACTTTGATTATGAAAAGCATGACTTCATCGAAAATGCCAAGCTCTCTGCTGCCATCACAATGTATCAGACTAAGTTGAAGATGGCCCAGGAAGCTCAAGACCCTGCTTTTGACAAAGACAGCTGGGATGTTGAAGGCTGGAAGGCAAGGTTGGCTGATCTTGAGGATGATGAGGAGGAAGCAGCTGATGTCCTGGCAATTGAGGCAAGTGGCAGTGGGAAGGATCAGTCGGGTGGTGATGATGCTGGTGGTGATGCAGCCAAGGTGTGAGCTGCATGAATGGGCGATGAAGGACATTTCTAGACGTAGTCGGAGCCCATTTTTTAGTTTGATGGTCTGTACTGAACAATAGGTTTTTAGGATTAAGGATCATGTATGATCCTTTGGATAATAGGCAGGATAGCAATTGGTGGAGGGATCCTCTGTTTGGGGGATGAAGCCATTGTGATCCTGCCGCCTTTATATTCCTGCACTATCTTTGAACTCATTATCATGGACACCCTTTACCTACCCCAGCGGACGGGCCACGTTTTGCTGGTAGATGCTCGGGTAGGTAATTTTGACAACCTTTAAAGGGTTAGTCTTATGTTAATAAATAAAAACTTAACCTTTTGTCGCGTATCTTGTGTTGTTATCCTTTTTAGTATGTTATTTTCCAACTGTTATAATGTTCAATTTGTTTATACTTATCAAGCCTTGAAAAACTAGAAAAGATATCCAAAAAATTTAAGATATGAACAAGGATCACATATCCCATAACCGATAAGTTTTAAAAAATGGTATAGTTTAAGAAACACAAGTTCAGTTGTCAAGTATAGGGGTTATTCAAATGAATAATGAATAAAACCAAAAAAGTTAAGGATCATACCTGAGGATCCAAGTTAGAATCCTAACCATAATAAGGATAACTGTAAGATAAACCTTAGAGTGAAATAAGGATCAAGGATCCCTAGCTGCCTATCTTCAAGGACCTGAAATAGAGCATAACTTGGGACTAAGCCGATATAAGAAAAGAGTTAGCAACTGGGGACAAGCCCAAGGATAACTGGGGACAAGCCCAAGGATAACTGGGGACAAGCCAAAGGATAACTGGGGACAAGCCCAAGGATCGTATGTAAACTGGAGTATGGCCCTAACTGGCGACTATCCAAACTTAGTGACATGAAGATGCCAAAACCTTAGCTAACGTGAAAACGTTAGAAACCTTAGCTAACGTGAAAACGTTAGAAACCTTATGAACGGATGTATGGTACGTCTACCATTATACGTAGGATCCTAAGCATAGCCAGAACAATGGAATTATCAGCCCCTAGAACGAGTACTGGTCCCAAATCCTTGAACTACACTAGGATCATCATGCGCTACAGGCGGAATCTGGGGACAAGCCCAAATAACTGGGGTTAAACCCAAAGACGGATTGCTTCTGTGGATAACCAACGTTGTGCTAAAGATACCTGAACTTTCAAAACTTAAACTCACGTGAGAGATGGATAAAGGATACATGATCCTTATCCTTATAAGAGAAAATAATAAAATGAAATAGCTTAATTTTAGGATATTACCTAAGTAAGGATCATCGGTACTTTGAGGATCCCTTAAGGATATCCCTTTCCTAAGGATCACCTATGTCATAAGGATCCTGCTTATATGAAATATTTCTTCAAGTGGACAGCATTCCAAGCTCTTGGTAGCAAATCACCTTCCATGGTTAGCAATCTATATGCCCCCTTTCCTGCTTCAGCTTCAATCAAATAAGGGCCTTCCCATTTTGGAGCCAACTTCCCATCAGCAGGATTGGTGGTATTCTGGAATGCTTTCCTTAATACCATATCTCCAACTTGAAACCTCCTGATCCTGACATTTTTGTTGTAAGCACCAGCCATTCTTTGTTGATAACTGGCCATCCTGATCCTAGCCATATCCCTGATTTCTTCAATAGTATCCAGGTCTTGAGCTAAGTTTTCATTATTTTCCTCAGGATCACGGGTACTTGTTCTAGCAGTAGGAACCACCATTTCTGTTGGGATCACTGATTCTGCCCCAAACACCAAAGAGAATGGTGTTTGACCAGTAGCATTCTTAGGGGTTGTCCTGTCAGCCCAGAGCACATAGGGTAGTTCTTCTGCCCATTTCCCTTTCTTGGATCCAAGCTTCTTCTTCAAGTTGTTGATGATGATCTTGTTGGATGATTCTGCTTGACCATTAGCTTGTGGGTGGACTGGTGTTGATGTTATCATCTTAATCCCCCAGCTGTCACAAAAGTTAGTGGTTCTGCCCCCAATAAATTGGGAACCATTATCACATATAATCTCAGAAGGAATTCCAAATCTAGTTATAATATTTCTTTTAATGAAGGATATAACTTCCTTTTCTCTAACTTGAGCAAAAGCTTCAGCCTCTATCCACTTGGAGAAGTAATCAGTCATAGCTAGCATGAATACTTTCCCACCAGGTGCCTTAGGGAGCTTTCCAACTATATCCATACCCCATCTCATAAATGGCCAAGAGGAGGATATAGGATGCAATAATTCAGCTGGTTGATGAAGGATATTGCTGTGTCTCTGGCAAGGATCACATCTTCTGGCATACTCCACAGCATCTTTCTTCATGGTTGGCCAGTAATATCCTGTCCTCAGGATCCTTGAGAATAACGCCCTGCCCCCAGTGTGGTTTCCACAATCTCCTTCATGGAAGTCTTTTAAAACTTCTTGAACTTCAGGATCCTCAATGCATCTCAAGTATGGTCCTGCAAGAGATCGCCTATACAACATATTATTCATAATTGTGAATTGAGATACCTTAGATTTGAAAGCCCTAGGGTTTTCTCCTGTAGGAATCTCTCCATGTTGTAAGTATCTCATAATTGGTGAGATCCATGATCCAGATCCTGAATAGGATTGAGTATCCTCACTAGGGACAACTGCAAAATCATCTCCTATCTCCATAGTCTGGTGATCCTCGATAGCCGGGGTCAGGATATGGATAATGGGAATCCTGATATCCTGTGGGATCTTCAAAGATGATCCTAAATTAGCCAATGCATCAGCTTCCGTATTTTCTTCCCTTGGTACCTGTGACAAACTAAAGGAAACAAAAGAGAGTGCCAAACTTTTGACTATCTCCAAATATTTGGTTAGCTTTCCACCTTTAACAGCATATGATCCATTAAAGTGGTTTGTAATCAACAAAGAGTCTACGTATACCTCAAGATACATGATCCCCATATGTTTTGCAATTTGCAAACCAGCAATTAAGGCTTCATATTCAGCCTCATTATTGGTGGTTTGGAACTCACAAGCTATAGAATGGGGTATTATGTCCCCCTGTGGCGATTTTAGTAGTATTCCGAGCCCTGTGCCTTTGACATTTGAGGATCCATCAGTATAAAGTATCCAAGGATCCTTGGTCTCTTCTAGCTGCTGGACTTCCAGCTCAGCTTCTTCTTGTAAATCACTACTGAAATCAGCCACAAAGTCAGCTAATGCTTGGGATTTGATGGCTGTTCTAGGCTCATATCTTATATCATATGCACTCAATTTCACTGCCCACTTAGCCATTCTTCCCGACATCTCTGGTTTCCTGAGGACATTCTTAATTGGAAAATTAGTTTTAACAATGATAACATGAGTTTCAAAATAATGTCTTAACTTGGTAGATGCCATTATTAATGCAAGGATAAGCTTTTCAAGGTGTGAGTACCTGGATTCGGCATCAAGTAAACTTTTACTTACATAATAAACAGGATGTTGTGTACCTTGACGATCCTTAACAAGGACCGCACTTACTGCTTTTGAGGATACTGCGAGATACAAGGATAACACTTCACCTTTTTCTGGTTTCATTAAAGCCGGGGCCGAGGATAGGTAATCTTTGAGGGCTTTTAAAGCATTTTCATGCTTCTCCGTCCACTCAAATTTCTTGTTCTTCCTTAGGATATCATAGAATTCTTTACACTTCTCGGAGGACTTGGATATGAATCTGTTCAAGGCTGCTATCCTTCCTGTTAACCTTTGAACATCCTTAGCATTGGCCGGAGATTTGATGTTCACTATTGCTTTGATTTGTTCCGGGCTAGCTTCGATGCCTCTCTTAGTCACCATGTATCCTAGGAATTTACCTGCTTTAACACCAAAATGACATTTTGAAGGATTAAGCTTCATGTTATATTTGTCAAGGATATCGAATGCTTCCTCCAAGTCTCTTAGGTGATCCTCAGCTTTTAAGGATTTTACCACCATATCATCTATGTAAACCTCCATAGTTTGTCCAATCTGATCCTTGAACATCATATTCACCAGCCTTTGGTACGTTGCACCTGCATTTCTCAATCCGAACGGCATAGCAATATAGCAATATATACCAGTTGGAGTCATGAAGGCCGTATCCTCTTGGTCGGATGGTTCCATTTGGATTTGTTGAAATCCAGATGAAGCATCCATAAAAGTTAACAGTTCATGACCGCAGTTGCATCCACCATGGAGTCAATGTGGGGTAAAGGGAAAGGATCCTTGGGACATGCCTTATTTAAGTCGGTAAAATCGACACATACCCTCCACTTTCCGTTTTTCTTTTGAACAACAACCACATTGGCCAACCATCTTGGATACTTGACCTCTCTAATCATACCTGCCCGAAGCAATTTCTCTACCTCTTCCTGGATAATGGCATTCCTTTCTGGTGCAAACTTCCTTCTCCTTTGATGGATTGGTTTGAAGGATCTATCGATGCCGAGCTTGTGAGTGATAACATCCTTGGATATACCGGTCATGTCTTCGTGTTTCCATGCAAAGGTAGTCTTTCTCCTTTTCAGGAAGGATATGAGGTCTTCTTTCATTTCGCCAAGGATCCCTGACCCGATATAGATTTTGGATTCAGGATCATCAGGATCCATGAGGATTTCTACCACATCCTGCTCTCTGGCCTCCAAGACACTCCTTGGAGGATACCTTGATTGCTATTGCTCTCTTGACTTCGAAGCTGGTTTCATCGATGAAGTGTAGCAGTTCTTAGCTTCCTGCTGATCGCTATCAATCTTTACTATTCCCCAAGGACTAGGGAGCTTCACACATTGATGGTAAGTAGATGGGACTGCTTTCATATCGTGTATCCAGGGCCTGCCAATGATAACATTACAACAAGATAAACAGTCAATAACACAAAACTTTTGATAAGAGTGTAAGCCTTCAATATATATTGGGAGTTTAATGTCCCCCAGGGTGTTCTTGGTTTCGCCACTAAATCCCACGAGCACGGAGGATCTTGGTATGATCTCTGATTCAGGGATACCCATCTTCTTTAGAACATCAAGCTGGATAATGTTCACTGAACTTCCTCCGTCTATTAGGATCCTGCGGACAAAATAGTTAGATATAAAAAGAGTAATAACTAAACCATCGTGATGAGGATCCTGGATATCAATACGATCCTCTTCATCAAAGGTTATGACTTTTCCTTCGGAGACACTCGATGTTCGAACTGGTCTTTCTCCATTGTCCATTTTAGTTTCCTTTGCATGCCTCTTAGCTGCTGAGAAGGATGTGCCACAAATGTCGGATCCCCCAGAAATAAAGTTTATCACTTGTGCGTCTGCTGGAGGGGCTGGAACCTTCTCAGGGATCCTTTCAGGATCCTGAGTCCTTGACTTTTTTCTTCCCAACAACTCTTTTAGATGCCCTTTGCTCAACAAGTATCCAATTTCCTTTCTTAATGCAATGCATTCTTCTGTGAGGTGCCCAAAATCTTCATGATATGCACACCACTTTGATTTATCCTTAGTTGCAGCTGGCCTGTCATTCTTTCTTGGCCATCTAGCTTTATCACCTAGGTTCTGCATGGCAAGGATTAGTTCATTGTTATCAACACTAAAACAATATTCAGAAATTGGAGGATAATCCTCATCATCCTCTTCTTGATCAATAGAATGCACGTTCTGATTATCAGATTTGTTGTAGGATCTGAACTTGTTGTTTCTGAATGAGGATCCTTGCTTATCCTGCTTTGAGGATCCTGTTATCCTCTCCTGAATCCTCTTGTCATCCTCTAGCCGAATGAACCTGAGGGCCCGGGTTCTTACCTCATCTAGGTTCCTGCATGGTGTCATAACAAGATCATCATAAAATAACGAATCCCTAAGCAGTCCCATCTTGAAGGCCTCAACAGCCGTGGCTATATCTAAGTTGGGAATGTCTAAGGATTCTTTACTAAATTTGGTAATGTAATCCCTTAATGATTCATTATGACCCTGGGTTATCCTATATAAATCACTAGTTAATCGTTCAAATTTTCTACTACAGGAAAACTGAGTATTAAATAAGTTAACTAGGTTTGCAAATGAGGTAATAGAATAGGGAGGAAGACTTAGCAGCCATTTGAGAGCTGATCCAGTAAGAGTGGATCCGAATCCTTTGCATAGGCATGCTTCCTTTAACTTTTCTGGGATTGGATTGATCTCCATCCTCTCCCTGTATTGTGCTATGTGTTCTTCAGGATCCGTCGAACCATCATACAGTTTCATTGTAGGCACATGGAACCTCTTGGGTATCTCAGCATCACAGATTGGTGGTGCAAAGCGGGATATCTTGTGGCTCCCATCTGCAATCTCTGGAATAGGTTTGACTACTCCCGGAACACTCGAGATCATATCCTTTAGCTTTTGCAATTCTCTGGCCATGGCATGATTGATACCTGGATCCTGCATAAGACCATGGTTAGTAGTATGAGAATTATTAAAAGTGTTACCTCTCATTGGATTCAAGTTAGGAAGTATGGAGGTTAATCCATATTGTTGAGACTCTGGAATGATCGAGGGACCAGCAGAGGCATTGGTCTGCATTGGAATAAAATCTCCTTGATGGACATCTGAACTTCCTGTTTGCAAACTCCTCAAGGATCCTGGCATCTGGAAAGATCCCTGAAACTGGGATGATCCTGGAACAAAGGAGGATCCTTGGACCTGGGATGATCCTGGAACGAAGGAGGATCCTTGAACCTGGGATGATCCTGGAACGAAGAAGGATCCTTGAACCTGGGATGATCCTGGAACGAAGGAGGATCCTTGAACCTGGGATGATTCTGGAATGAAGGAGGATCCTTGAACCTGGGATGATCCTGGAACGAAGGAGGATCCTTGAACCTGGGATGATCCTGGAACGAAGGAGGATCCTTGAAACTGCTGCATTCCTGAATATCCTCCTGTACTCGTGAGGGATCCCATATGCTGGGGATAGGATCCTGCTGGCTGGAAATATGAACCTAGTGCCTGGGTCATAGCTGTTGTTCCGTAGTGCACTCCTTTTGGTCCACCCGCATATTGAATGTTTGGAACCACTGACGGCTGAGAAGTAACCACCGGAGTGTCAAAATTCAAAGATCTGGGCATCAGTGGAGAATGATCCTCTGCCGTTTTCTTCTGTTTCTTAATTTCATCAATCTCCCGGAGGATCCTTTCGTTGGTCTTATCCTGCTCTTGTGCGTGATTCCTCATCTGCAAAATCAAGGCATAGAGATCATTAGTAGTAGGATTAGTTGAAACAGAAGAAGTAGGTGGTTTTGAGAAAATGGGAGTCGGTTTCTTCGCAGCATTCTCTGTATTCTTCTGGGATCCAGAAGGTGGTGGAGGCAAAGGAGGAACGCCTTGTGAGGAAGTGAATGAGGGCATCAAGTTTGAAGCATTCTTCGATGAGGAAGCCATCTGCTTGGTTGTAGTGAGCCGAATTAAGCACAGAAATGCGTATTTTCTTAAGGACGAAGCACCAATTGCCCCACGGTGGGCGCCAAACTGTTTTGGTCAGAAAATCTGATGAGGATATTGCAACCAAACTCTTTGTTTAGGGGAATGATGCTTAAAATGTATAACAGTGATGAGGATCACTTCAATGTAAAGTGCACAAACAACACAAAGATTTATACGGGGAAAAAGCCCTTGATCAAGAGTTGATCTCCGGCACAAAAAACCCCGGGTGATGGAAACTACCGATCACCAAGCTAAAATAAATGGTTAAATGTTTACAACTTCGGATAGTAACGAGCTAGGTACAAGGATCACTACGGTGAAGTGTGTAAAAAATGTATGAAATCGCTGAGTGTTTGAACGAGAGCTTGTATGAGCGCTTGTATGAGTGTGTGTAACTGCCAAAAAATGACTAAGTGTCACTAACTCTCTCACTTAGCTCGTTACTCCCTTTAAAATAAGAAAAATATCTAGCTAACAAACTCTCCGACTTTCGGGCCAAGCCTCCACGTTCTCCATAACGTCTAGTTTTGATCTAGCACGTGCAGAATACTTCGGGAATATTCTCCAAGAATGTCGCTAGGACTTGGTCAAGCTTATTATACCTGCGAGATGTTATAAAACATAAGTAAACAATCGTCAGTATGAGGATCCTTGAAGTGATCCATGATCCTGATCCTAAAGCCCTTCTTAGGATCACCACCTGTCACAGAAGTAAGGATCACTAATTAGGATAAAGAATAAGGATCACTAATTGTTAGAAAATCCTCCCCTAACAAGGATGATCAGGGAAGTCAAGTTTCCAAGATGGCTAGCTAACGTAGTTGTGGTACAGAAGAAAAATGGGAAATGGAGAGTCTGTGTAGACTACACGGACTTGAACAAGGCTTGTCCTAAAGACCCATTTCCTCTCCCTCATATCGATGCAATGGTAGATGCTACTGCTGGACATGAGATGTTAACGTTCATGGACGCATCCTCAGGATTTCAGCAGATTCAAATGGAGCCTTCGGATCAGGAGGATACTGCTTTCATGACACCAACAGGTATATATTGCTATACTGCTATGCCTTTCGGTTTGAAAAATGCAGGTGCAACATACCAGAGATTGGTAAACATGATGTTCAAGGATAAGCTGGGGGACACTATGGAGGTATATATCGACGATATGGTGGTGAAATCTAAAAAGGATGAGGATCACCTCCAGGATATCAAGGGAGCATTTGATATCCTGGATCGATACAACATGAAGCTGAATCCTGCTAAATTCCATTTCGGAGTGGGGGCAGGAAAGTTTCTTGGATATATGGTGACAAAAAGGGGGATAGAAGCAAGCCCAGAGCAGATCAAAGCTATCCTGGATATAAAATCACCCTCAAATATGAAGGACGTACAAAGGTTGACAGGCCGAGTAGCAGCTTTGAACAGATTTATTTCAAGATCCTCATAAAAATGCAAGGAATTCTATGATATCCTCAATAAGAATAAGAAATTTGAATGGGGAGCAAAGCATGAAGCAGCCTTGCAGGATTTGAAGCGATATCTCTCAACCGCACCTCTATTAATGAAGCCTGAAAATGATGAACCACTATCCCTATACCCCGCTGTATCAGGGAATGCTGTAAGTGCCGTTCTTATAAAAGACCATGAAGGTCAGCAGTATCCTGTTTATTATGTTAGTAAAAGTTTGTTAGATGCTGAAACTATGTATTCTCATTTAGAAAAATTGATATTAGCTCTAGTTATGGCATCGACAAAGCTTAGACATTATTTTGAAACACATAGGATCCATGTTAAAACGAATTATCATGTCAAAAATGTGCTTAGGAAACCAGAGATGTCAGGCAGGATGGCCAAGTGGTCAGTAAAGTTGAGTGCTTATGATTTAGTATATGAACCTAGAAATGCCATAAAGTCTCAGGCTTTAGCTGACTTTGTGGCTGATTTCAGTAGTGACATTCAGGACGAGGCAGACCTAGAAGTTCAGCAGTTAGTAGAATCCTCAGGATCTTGGACATTATATACTGATGGTGCATCTAATATAAGAGGAGCAGGTTTAGGTATACTACTAAAATCGCCACAGGGGGACATATTACCCCAGGCTATTAGATGTGAATTTCCTGCTACTAATAATGAAGCAGAGTATGAGGCTTTAATTGCAGGATTAGAGTTGGCTAAGAGCATGAGTATCAAAAATTTACAAGTATATGTTGACTCTTTGTTAATTACTAACCATTTTAATGGATCCTATGCAGTTAAGGGTGAGAAATTAATCGAATACCTCGATATTCTCAAAAAATTAACAGGATATTTCGATGTTTTTACACTTGAACAGGTACCAAGGGAGGATAATGCTGAAGCGGATGCCTTAGCAAATTTGGGATCATCGATTAGGATACGTGAAGGGACCCAAATACCAATATTACACGTCTTATATCCTGCAACGAATCCTCGGGGTAAAGAAGTAGCGGGGATTCGGGATCCCGGAGCGGAATATCCTGAACAGGATCCTAAATCCTGGACGGCTCCAATTGTGAGATATCTCAAAGAAGGACACATCCCTGGAAATGAAAATCCTAAGGCATTTAGGATGAAGGTATCGCGATTCACTATTATAAATGTTAGGGTATGGATTTTATGCTAAGGATCATCTATCCTGAGACTAGGCATGGATCACGGATGCTTAATGGCTGATGCAGAGAGTCTGAGGATCCAGAGTCTGAGGATCACGAGTCTGAGGATCCAGAGTCTGAGGATCACGAGTCTGAGGATCACGAGTCTGAGGATCCAGGATCCTTAACAGAACTTATGTTTTGCACGTTTTTAATGTGTAAATGTAGGTAATGGACGTAGTGGACCACTTCTTTGCTGGAATCTCGTGGAATATGCTTTTAGGCACGTGCATATTGAAGAAATAACCGTTAGTGGTGGTCATGGGTGACTTCCACCTTTTTCGGGAAGTTAGTTAGTTGATTTTTCTTATCATTTTAAGGGGAAAACGAGCTCAAAAAAGGCATAAGTCGTACACACCACACCAAAAACACATAACACACGAATTCTCTGCAAACACTTAGCAAAAACACACACTTACACTAGAAATTCATTGTATTGAGCTTGTTTTCTTCCGAAGTTGTACAAGGATCACTGCTGTTTTTGCAATATAGTTGGTGATCGGTAGTTTCCATCACCCGAGGTTTTTTATGCCGGAGATCTTCTAAAGATCAAGGGCTTTTTCCTCGTATAAATCTCGGTGTTCATCGTTGATTTCATATACTTGTTGTTCATACAATTAACCAAGCATCATACCTCACAAAATCAGATTTGGTTGCATTATCCTTGTATGATTTTTGACCAAAACAGTTTGGCGCCCACCGTGGGGCAATTGATGCTTCAATTCTGAGAAATTTTGTTCATTTCATTCATTTCGGTTCATTACCTTCAACCACATGGCTTCTCAGGGAAAACTACTCCAAGTTCTATGTCGGCGGTCACTTTTTCACAGGGCATTCCGCGTTTGCATCATCTCCCCCTTGCATTCCAGAAGAATGCTGAGAATTCTCCGAAGAAGACAACCCCCGTTTTCACAAAACCAACTGTTGTTTCTTCCTCTACACTTACTAACAGTAATTTTTATGCTTTGATTGTGCAGATGGAGGATCACATGCAGCAGCAGGTCAAAACTAATGGCAGGATCCTTCGCGAAATTGATAAATCAGCAGAGGATCACTCCCCTTTGATGTCGAGGTCAATGAATTTTGACACTCCGGTCATAACTTCCCAGCACTTTGCAGCTCCATATGTCCAATACCAGGGTGCATCAATAGGAATGCGTTCTGGATCATCGGTAATGTCTCAGGCTCGAGGATCCTCTTTCCAGCCTTCAGGATCCTCATTTCAGCATCAGGGATTCTTCACCAGTTTAGGAGGATGCATGGGGACGCAGCCAATTCAGGGATCCTCCTCTCAGGTTCAAGGATCCTATCAGGTTCAAGGATCCTCTCAGGTTCAAGGATCCTCTCAGGTTCAAGGTTTCTCCTCTCAGGTTCAAGGATCCTCTCAGGTTCAAGGATCCTCTCAGGTTCAAGGTTTCTCCTCTCAGGTTCAAGGATCCTCTCCGGTTCAAGGATCCTCTCAGGTTCAAGGATCCTCACAGGTTCAAGGATCCTCTCAGGTTCAAGGATCCTCTCCGGTTCAAGGATCCTCACAGGTTCAAGGATCCTCTCAGGTTCAAGGATCCTCTCCGGTTCAAGGATCCTCTCAGGTTCAAGGATCCTCTCAGGTTCAAGGATCCTCTCAGGTTCAAGGATCCTCTCAGGTTCAAGGTTCCTCCTTCCAGGTTCAAGGATCTTCATCTCAGGTTTCCGGATCTATGGATTATCCTCCAAGACCTACATTCACAGCACTTCAAGGATCCAACATCTTCCAGGATCAAGGATACTTAAGGAGTGTGCAACCCGGAAGTTCAGATGTTTATCTAGGAGACTTCATACCAATGCAGACCATTGCTTCCTCTGGTCCCTCGGTTATGCCAGAATCCCGCCAACATGGATTCACATCTAGAATTCCAAATTTGAATCATTCAGGAGAGATACCGAAGAAGTTTCAGACATCAAATCTGGTTGCTTGTGCAAGGGCTTTGGATCCACACTTACCGGATCAACGTTAAAATGGCTGCTAAGTCTTCCTCCTTACTCTATTACTTCATTTGCTAATCTAGTTAATTTGTTTAATAGCCAATTCTCATGCAGTAGGAGATTTGAACGATTAACTAGTGATTTATATAGGGTAACTCAAGGTCATAATGAATCACTTAGAGATTACATAAAGAATCCTTAGAAATCCCTAACTTAGATATTGCTATAGCTCTAGAAGCCTTTAAAATGGGTTTGCTTAGGGATTCAATGTTCTATGATGATCTTGTCATGACCCCTTGCAGGAACTTAGATGAGGAAAGAAACAGGGCCCTTAGGTTCATCCATTTAGAGGATGACAAAAGGATCCACGAGAGATTGTCAGGATCCTCAAAGCAAGACAAATAAAGATCCTATCTCAAGGATAACTGATCCAAGCAATACTCCAAGCATGACAACCAGAATGTGCATGCTGTGGAACAAGAGGAAGATGATGAGGATTATCCTCCTATTTCTGAATATTGTTTTCCTGCTGATAATAATGAACTAATCCTTTCTATGCAGAGTTTAGGTGACAAGGTTAGGTAGCCAAGGAAGAATGACAAACCGCCTGCCACCAAAGATGAATCGAAATGGTGTGCTTACCATGGGGATTCTGGTCATCTCACAGATGAGTGCATAGCATTAAGGAAGGAGATAGGTTATCTTTTGAGCAAAGGATACTTGAAGGAATTGCTCGGAAGGAAAAAGTCAAGGATCAAGTATCCTGAGAAAGTTCCTGAAAAAGCTCCTCCTCCACCATCCGATGCTCAAATCATCCATTTCATCTCCGGAGGTTCTCAGCAGCTAAGAGACGTGCAAAGGAAACAAAGATGGAGAATGGGGGCAGACCTATTCGGACCTCCCTCCTTACCCAGCAGAAAGTGATATCATATGATGAGGATAACTGTGCGGACATTCAGGATCCTCATCACGACGGTGTAGTTATTACATTATTTGTATCTAACCACTTTGTTCGCAGGATTCTCATTGATCGGAAAAGCTCAGTGAACATAATCCAGTTGGATGTCCTCAATAGAATGGACATCCTTGAATCCGATATTGTCCAAAGATCATTTGTCCTTGTGGGATTCAGTGGGGAGACAAAGATTACAATGGGGGACATCAAACTTCCTATTTACATAGAGGGAGTTAATTCTTTTCAAAAATTTTGTGTCATAGATTGCTTATCCTGCTATAATGTTATCCTTGGCAGGCCATGGATACATGATATGAAGGCAGTCCCCTCAACATATCATCAACGTGTCAAGCTCCCAACTCTATGGGATTTGGTGAAGATAGAAAGTGATCAGCAGGAGGCAAAGAACTGTTACACTTCTTCATTGAAGCCAACCTCCAAGGAGCAAGACGTCAAGGATATTCTGTTGAACCCAGAGGATCCTGAATCCAAAATTTTTATAGGATCCGGGATCCTAGACAGTATTGAGCAGGATTTAATATCCTTCTTGAAAAGAAGAAAGTCTACCTTCGCTTGGAAACATGAAGATATGACAGGAGAAAGTTTGCACTCGAAAGAATGCCATTATCCAAGAAGAGCACCAGCCCTGATGAAACCAGAAAATGGAGAATCGTTATCCTTATACTTAGCTATTTCAGCTAAAGTAGTAAGTGTGATCCTAGTTAAGGATCATGAAGGCTCTCAACATCCGGTATACTATGTAAGTAATATTCTACTTGATGCTGAGGCCAGGTACTCTCATTTAGAGAAATTAATTCTTGATTTAATTATGGCTTCTGCTAAACATAGACATTATTTAGAAACTCATACCATTATTGTGAAAACTAACCTTGCTATCAAGAATGTTCTCAGGAAACTTCAAATGTCAGGTAGAATGGCAAAATGGGCAATCAAGTCCCAAGCTTTACTTGACTTTGTGGCTGATTTCAGTAGTGATCTACAAAGGGAAGCTGAATTAAAAGTTCAACAACTTGAGAAGACCAAGGATCCTTAGACACTCTTCACGGATGGAGCTTCAAATGTTAAAGGAACTTGACAAGACACACTACAAAAATCGCCACAGGGGGACATTATACCCCAATCCACTGCATGGAATTCCAAACCACTAATCATGAGTCAGGAAACTGGCAGATTCTTTTGCATTTTTCAGTCTACCACAGGTACCCGGGGAAGAAAATGCAGAAGTTGACGCTTTAACTAACCTTGGATCATTCCTAAAGATGCCAGAAGATGTGAAAAATACTCATCACCCATGTTTTAACTCCTACAATTGAGGATCACGTAGCCATGGAGATAGTGGAGGATTCTGCAATCATACCTGGTGATCCTGCATAGTCGAATTCAGGATCTTGGATCCTTCCAATCCTAAGATATATACAACATGGAGAGATCCCTACAGGACAAAATCCTAAAGCTTTCAAAGTCAAGGAGACTGTGGAAACTACACTGGGGGCAGGGCACTATTCTCAAGGATCCTTAGAACAACATACTATAGGCCTACCACGAAGAAGGATGTTGTGGATTATGCAAAGAAGTGTGATGCTTGTCAAAGACACAGTAATATTCTACACCAACCAACATAACATCTACATCCTAAGAAGAAGCTTTTGCTCAAAGTCAGAAAAAAGGAAATGGCCAGTTATCAACAAAGAATGGCTGGAGCATACAACAAGAATGTCAGGATTAGAAGATTTCAAGTTGGTGATTTTGTGCTAAGAAAAGCATTCCAGAACACTACAAATCCTTCTGATGGCAAGCTAGCACCAAAGTGGGAAGACCCCTATCTAATTGAAGCTGAATCAGGAAAGGGGGCATATCATTTGTTAACAATGGATGGTGATCTCGTACCAAGAGCTTGGAATGATGTTCATCTCAAAAATTACTAAGTAAGAAGGATCAGGGATCCTCAGCGATACCGGTATTCTGATTAAGGATCCAGGATCCTCAAAGGATATATGATTCTACATTTGGTAACACATTACTTTCATTTTCATTTTCATTCATTTTATACTTATTACTTATCATAAGTTAAAGATGTTAATCAGTTAACATCTATTTTCACAAAGTTTAAGCTTTTGCAGAGTTGTTATCATTTTACAGAAGATCAAAGTGGTTGGCCAACTCTCCAAAGTTTATGGGCTTGTCCCCAGTTTCGCCAGTAGCGCACGATGATCCTGGTGCAGTTCAAGGCAGTGCGACCAGTACTCGTTTTAGGGGCTGACAATTTCATTGTACTGGCTGTACCCAGGATCCTACGTATAATGGTAGACGTACCATACATCCGTTCCTAAGGTTTCTAACGTTTTCACGTTAGCTAAGGTTTCGGCATTTTCATGTCGCTCAAGTTTGGATAGTCGCCAGTGAGGGCCATACTCCAGTTTACATCCGTTTATATGGGCTTGACCCCAGTTTACATCCGTTTATATGGGCTTGACCCCAGTTTACATCCGTTTATATGGGCTTGACCCCAGTTTACATCCGTTTATTTGGGCTTGTCCCCGGTTTATTTGGGCTTGTCCCCAGTTTGTTGGGCTTGTCCCCAGTTACTAACTCTTATCTTATATTGGCTTAGTCCCAAGGTGTATCCTATTTCAGGTTTTTGGAGACAAACGACCAAGGATCCTTGATCCTTACCTTCCATTAAGGTTTGTCTTATAGTTATCCTGTTTATAATGATAAAGGTTAGGATCCTAACTTGGATTCTCAGGTATGATCCTTAACTATTTTGATTTTATTCATTATTCATTTGAATAACCCTTATACTTGACAACTGAACTTGTGATTCTTAAACTATATCACTTTTTAGAACTTATCGGTTGTTAGGGGAGGATTTTCTAACAATTAGTGATCCTTATTCGTTATCCTAATTAATGATCCTTACTTCTGTAACAAGTGGTGATCCTCAGAAGAGCTTCAGGATCAGGATCATGGATCACTTTAAGGATCCTCATACTGACGATTGTTTATTTGATTTTAGTGTTACTTCGCAGGAGTAATAAACGTGACTTGGTCTTGGAAACGGTAACAAGGAATATTCCACGAGTATTTCGCACACGATTGACCAAAAATGGACGTTGTAGAGAACGTGGGAGCTTGGCACGAAAGTCGGATAGTTAGTTAGTGTAGTTAACTTCTATTTTAAAAGGAGTAACGAGCTAGAATTAGAACACTTAGTCATTTTTTACAGCTACACACACTCTCATACTCGCACACTTGAAGCTCTCGACGAACATTCATTCATTTTCATTCACTTTTACACATTACACGATAGTGATCCTTGTACCTAGCTCGTTACTATCCGAAGTTGTAAACGTTTATTGATTTATTTGAGCTTGGTGATCGGTAGTTTCCATCACCCGGGGTTTTTTGTGCCGGAGATCAACTCTTGATCAAGGGCTTTTTCCCCGTACAAATCCTTGTGTCGTTTGTGCAATTTACATTAAAGTGATCCTTGTCATTGTTCTACATTTCAAGCATCATACCCCGTAACAGAGAGTTTGGTTGCAATATCCTCAACAGATTTTTTGACCAAAACAGTTTGGCGCCATCCGTGGTGTTTTGGTCAAAAAATCTGTTGAGAATATTGTAACCAAACTCTAGATTACGGGGTATGATGCTCAAAATGTGTAACAACAATGAGGATCACTTCAATGTGAAATGCACAAACAACACAAGGATTTATACGGGGAAAAAGCCCTTGATCAAGAGTTGATCTCCGGCACAAAAAACCCCGGGTGATGGAAACTACCGATCACCAAGCTCAAATAAATGAATGAATGTTTACAACTTCGGATAGTAACGAGCTAGATACAAGGATCACTACGGTGAAGTGTGTAAAAAGTGTATGAAATCGCTAAGTGTTTGAACGAGAGCTTGTATGAGCGCTTTTGCGAGTGTGTGTAACTGCCAAAAATGACTAAGTGTCACTAACTCCTAACTTAGCTCGTTACTCCCTTTAAAATAAGAAAATATCTAGCTAACAAACTCTCCGACTATCGGGCCAAGCCTCCACGTTCTCCATAACGTCTAGTTTTGATCTAGCACGTGCATAATACTTCGGGAATATTCTCCAAGAATGTCGCTGAAACTTGGTCAAGCTTGTTATACCTGCGAGATGTTATAAAACATAAGTAAACAATTGTCAGTATGAGGATCCTTGAAGTGATCCATGATCCTGATCCTAAAGCCCTTCTGAGGATCACCACCTGTCACAGAAGTAAGGATCATTAGTTAGGATAATGAATAAGGATCACTAATTGTTAGAAAATCCTCCCCTAACAATTGCCCCCAAAATATAAGGAGTGAAATTGTAAAATTAGCGAGTTATGTTTTTTTAATCTTATCCGTAACAAACTAACGGATATATAGCCGTTAATTTTGAACTAGCCGTTGCGATGATGATGTCACGGAAGTGACAACCTGCAAGATCATGATTATAAATAGAGATATAGATAGGATCAAATGCATTCAAATTTCCAGAGAAACTCCCTTTATAATCCACATTCCGAAGATGTTCAGGTATTCTCTCTCTCTATCCTCTTCCCTCTCTTGCTCTGTTTTTATCTTTCCATCAAAGATGTTGCTCCGAAGTTCTCCGGGCAAAGATCACAAGAAGGATAGCCCTTTGAAAAGTCAGAAAATCATCAAGGACTCATCGAATGAAAAGTGTTGTTTTAACGACGCACAGATAGACAAAATCCGTTGCTGTTTTCCGGCGAATGCCTTTTTCAGACCCTTTGATCCTTCTACCCTTAGCGACTATGTTTCAGAAACATGGGTTGCATTTCCAGCCACTCCATTCACCATAGGATACACCTATCCTTTCCCAGAGTTTACACAATCCTTCTTTTCCCTTACCGGCATCTCTTATATCCAAGCCATGCCGATGATTTGGAGGGTCTTGTATACACTAGAGAGGATCATCGAACAGGAAGGCATTGCTTTGGGCATGTCAGAGTTGGCGGAACTGTATGATCTTACTACTTTTGGTTCCCATAGTTATTTACTTAAGCGAAAACCCGGTGCAGATCATCCTCTTCTGAAAGTCACCAAGAATGACAAAGACTGGAAACGTCGCTTTTTCTTTGTCAAGAGGAATTCCATTCTAAACGGTCAAGATCTCCCTAAGGCACGGTCCACCCATGGTAGGCTGGAGGATCATAAGAAGGATCACCAGGCAATCTTGTTTTCGTATAAGGATTACTGACCCCTTTCTGTCTTATGTTATGCAGCTATCTCTGTCTCACATATCCGCACATCACCTGAAACCAAGGACAGGCTCGCTACTTTTTGGAAGCTTGATCCTGAAACAAGGACATTCAAGATAGACACCCAAGACTCACAAGAAGTATCCTCAGGTTCCATTACCATGTCGAGTAAGTATCCTATCTTTTGCATAGTTTAAATATTAAAATAAATAGATAAATTGAAATAGGATAAGGATACTCATCTTGCTTTGAATGTGTAGGCGCTGGAAAACCTGTCAAGCCTGTTTCCCAATTCAACACAGCTGACCTTGATCTCGTACGACCCAGGAAGAAGAGGTCCACTACCAGTCCTAGCATCTCCATTCCAAGGGAACCCACTAAAGGAAAGGGTGTGAAGAAGAGGAAAACTTCTGATGCTGAGGATCTTCAAGGGCTGCCACTGATCCGCCACCAATTCCTTGAATACTTCAATGAGGTAAGGATCCTTAACTTTGCCTAGGTATCCTGCTCTTATGAGGATCACTTGACCTTGAACTGCCTTATCTTCTTTCTGCAGAAATTTGCTGAGATCGAGGATTACGTGGGCAATATTGAGGAGCTGGACAAGAAAATAGCTGATCTCCAACAGGTTGCCGTGCTCAAAGATCTTGCACTTGCTGATGCTCGAAAGGAACTCCAGGATACCAAGCAGGAAATGGCCAAGGTGCTGGTTAACTTTGATTATGAAAAGCATGACCTCATCGAAAATACCAAGCTCTCTGCTGCCATCACAATGTATCAGACTAAGTTGAAGATGGCCCAGGAGGCTCAAGACCCTGCTTTTGACAAAGATAGCTGGGATGTTGAAGGCTGGAAGGCAAGGTTGGCTGAACTTGAGGATGATGAGGAGGAGGCAGCTGATGTCCTGGCAATTGAGGCAAGTGGCAGTGGGAAGGATCAGGCTGGTGGTGATGATGCTGGTGGTGATGCAGCCAAGGTGTGAGCTGCACAATTGGGCGATGATGGATATATGTGCCAAGGCCGGAGCCCAATTTTTTAGTTTGATGGTTGCTTTTTGTGGTTGTGATGTTTAAGACAATTTCATGGGTTGTACTTTGAACAATAGGTTTTAGGATTAAGGATCATGTATGATCCTTTGGACAATAGGCAGGATTGCAATTGGTGGAGGGATCCTCTGTTTGGGGGATGAAGCCATTGTGATCCTGCCGCCTTTATATTCCTGCACTATCTTTGAACTCATTATCATGGACACCCTTTACCTACCCCAACGGACGGGCCACGTTTTGCTGGTAGATGTTCGGGTAGGTAATTTTGACAACCTTTAAAGGGTTAGTCTTATGTTAATAAATAAAAACTTAACCTTTTGTCGCTTATCTTGTGTTGTAATCCTTTTTAGTATGTTATTTTCCAACTGTTATAATGTTCAATTTGTTTATACTTATCAAGCCTTGAAAAAACTAGAAAAGATATCCAAAAAGTTTAAGATATGAACAAGGATCACATATCCTATAACCGTTAAGTTTAAAAAATGGTATAGTTTAAGAAACACGAGTTCAGTTGTCAAGTATAAGGGTTATCCAAATGAATAATGAATAAAACCAAAAAAGTTAAGGATCATACCTGAGGATCCAAGTTAGAATCCTAACCATAATAAGGATAACTATAAGATAAACCTTAGAGTGAAATAAGGATCAAGGATCCCTAGCTGCCTATCTTCAAGGACCTGAAATAGAGCATAACTTGGGACTAAGCCGATATAAGAAAAGAGTTAGCAACTGGGGACAAGCCCAAGGATAACTGGGGACAAGCCCAAGGATAACTGGGGACAAGCCCAAGGATAACTGGGGACAAGCCCAAGGATCGTGTGTAAACTGGAGTATGGCCCTAACTGGCGACTATCCAAACTTAGTGACATGAAGATGCCAAAACCTTAGCTAACGTGAAAACGTTAGAAACCTTAGCTAACGTGAAAACGTTAGAAACCTTATGAAGGGATGTATGGTACGTCTACCATTGTACGTAGGATCCTAAGCATAGCCAGAACAATGGAATTATCAGCCCCTAGAATGAGTACTGGTCCCAAAGCCTTGAACTATACCAGGATCATCGTGCGCTACAGGCGGAATCTGGGGACAAGCCCAAATAACTGGGGTTAAACCCAAAGACGGATGGCTTCTGTGGATAACCAACGTTGTGCTAAAGATACCTGAACTTTCAAAACTTGAACTCACGTGAGAAATGGATAAAGGATACATGATCCTTATCCTTATATGAGAAAATAAAGAAATGAAATAGTTCAAGATTAGGATATTACCTGAATAAGGATCACCAATACTTTGAGGATCCTTTAAGGATATCCCTATCGTGAGGATCCTGCTTACATGAAATATTTCTTCAAGTGGACAGCATTCCAAGCTCTTGGTAGCAAATCACCTTCCATGGTTAGCAATCTATATGCCCCCTTTCCTGCTTCAGCTTCAATCAAATAAGGGCCTTCCCATTTTGGAGCCAATTTTCCATCAGCAGGATTGGTGGTATTCTGAAATGCTTTCCTTAACACCATATCTCCAACTTGAAACCTCCTGATCCTGACATTTTTATTGTAAGCACCAGCCATTCTTTGTTGATAACTGGCCATCCTGATCCTAGCCATATCCCTGATTTCTTCAATAGTATCCAGGTCTTGAGCCAAGTTTTCATCATTTTCCTCAGGATCACGGGTACTTGTTCTAGCAGTAGGAACCACCATTTCTGTTGGGATCACTGATTCTGCTCCAAACACCAAAGAGAATGGTGTTTGACCAGTAGCATTCTTAGGGGTTGTCCTGTCAGCCCAGAGCACATAGGGTAGTTCTTCTGCCCATTTTCCTTTCTTGGATCCAAGCTTCTTCTTCAAGTTGTTGATGATGATCTTGTTGGATGATTCTGCTTGGCCATTAGCTTGTGGGTGGACTGGTGTTGATGTTATCATCCTAATCCCCCAGCTGTCACAAAAGTTAGTGGTTCTGCCCCCAATAAATTGGGAACCATTATCACATATAATCTCAGAGGGAATTCCAAATCTAGTTATAATATTTCTTTTAATGAAGGATATAACTTCCTTTTCTCTAACTTGAGCAAAAGCTTCAGCCTCTATCCACTTGGAGAAGTAATCAGTCATAGCTAGCATGAATACTTTCCCACCAGGTGCCTTAGGGAGCTTTCCAACTATATCCATACCCCATCTCATAAATGGCCAAGAGGAGGATATAGGATGCAATAATTCGGCTGGTTGATGAAGGATATTGCTGTGTCTCTGGCAAGGATCACATCTTCTGGCATACTCCACAGCATCCTTCTTCATGGTTGGCCAGTAGTATCCTGTCCTCAGGATCCTTGAAAATAAAGCCCTGCCCCCAGTGTTGTTTCCACAATCTCCTTCATGGAAGTCTTTTAAAACTTCTTGAATTTCAGGATCCTCAATGCATCTCAAGTATGGTCCTGCAAGAGATCGCCTATATAACATATTATTCATAATTGTGAATTGAGATACCTTAGATTTAAAAGCCCTAGGGTTTTCTCCTGTAGGAATCTCTCCATGTTGTAAGTATCTCATAATTGGTGAGATCCATGATCCTGATCCTGGAGGGGATTGAGTATCCTCACTAGGGATCATTGCAGAATCATTTCCTATCTCCATAGTCTGGTGATCCTCGATAGCCGGGGTCAGGATATGGATAATAGGAATCTTGATATCCTCTGGGATCTTCAAAGATGATCCTAAGTTAGCCAATGCATCAGCTTCTGTATTTTCTTCCCTTGGTACCTGTGACAAACTAAAGGAAACAAAAGAGAGTGCCAAACTTTTGACTATCTCCAAATATTTGGTTAGCTTTTCACCTTTAACAGCATATGATCCATTAAAGTGATTTGTAATTAACAAAGAATCTACGTGTACCTCAAGATACTTGATCCCCATATGCTTTGCAATTTGCAAACCAGCAATTAAGGCTTCGTATTCAGCCTCATTATTAGTGGTTTGGAACTCACAAGCTATAGAATGGGGTATTATGTCCCCCTGTGGCGATTTTAGTAGTATTCCGAGCCCTGTGCCTTTGACATTTGAGGATCCATCAGTATGAAGTATCCAAGGATCCTTGGTCTCTTCTAGCTGTTGGACTTCTAACTCAGCTTCTTCTTGTAAATCACTACTGAAATCAGCCACAAAGTCAGCTAATGCTTGGGATTTGATGGCTGTCCTAGGCTCATATCTTATATCATATGCACTCAGCTTCACTGCCCACTTAGCCATCCTTCCTGACATCTCTGGTTTCCTGAGGACATTCTTAATTGGAAAATTAGTTTTAACAATGATAGCATGAGTTTCAAAATAATGTCTTAACTTGGTAGATGCCATTATTAAAGCAAGAATAAGTTTTTCAAGGTGTGAGTACCTGGATTCGGCATCAAGTAAACTTTTACTTACATAATAGACAGGATGTTGTGTACCTTGATGATCCTTAACAAGGACCGCACTTACCGCTTTTGAGGATACTGCAAGATACAAGGATAACACATCACCTTTTTCTGGTTTCATCAAAGCCGGGGCC
>JARYGA010015613.1:0-28884 GCA_030545235.1 Helianthus tuberosus
AAACATTTTACAAAACAAGGTTTCCTAATATCAATTAACGAAGTTGTGCGAGTATTTTAACATGTAAACGAGCCATGAATCTGACACTCACACAAAACCTGTGTGCACGCCGACATTTATTTGCTGACTTTATTTTTACATATGTTTCAGGTGGTGTTGAATGATGTTGATTTCAAGTAGGATGCATGCTCACTTAGGACTGGACGAGGCTTTAGTGACTAAATAACAAATGATAGACGATGTTTGACTTGTTTGTTTAACTTTAAGACAATGTTAATGTTTAATATTTAATAAAATGAAACTTTTTAAATCCATGGTTGTGAAACAATAATTCTGTTGCTCCACTCCCCGACGTTTCTGCCGCGGTTTCGTTGTTTTAACGCGGTTGGGGTGTGACAACCCACACTCACTAATCATTAGGAGAAACTGAACAATCATTAGTGTAATAAAACTTTTGATGATTATATAATAATTTCAAGTTTGATCTTATCTTCTTCCATGGCCATTATTGGCTAGATTCTTGAGGAGTTTGTAGGAAACTTACCCCTTGATGAATGAGCTGTATTTTATAAAAAATATATAGAAAGTTTCAATCAACCTAACAACTCTCCACCGAAACTTTGGGAATTTTTAAAAACAGGATATTCTCAAGAAAAAGAATAAAAAGATTTTATTTAATCCTTTAACAACTTTTTTCAAAATCAAAGCACCAAAATATACCGATTTTTATAAAATTCCGATGAATACTACGAAGAACTCGAAGAACACCAAACCAAAAATAACGAAAATTTTGAATCTTTGATATCACACCGAGCCTAGAAACAGGTTCTAATGGCTCTGATACCACTTGTAAGTCCCGTTTAACCGGATCTTTCAATGATATCAAACCTAATCTTGTGAGAGTGCGGAAACCAATCACAAGATGATTCAAGATAAACACGAAAAACTGAAAATCAAAGAACAATATCGAATCACTTTCAACACTTGCACACGATTCTATTACTTGAAAAGCAAAACCGTCTAGTACAAGTGTTCTTCACCAAATCGCCTCTCTCTCTAGGAATTCTGTAACAAATGAGGTTCCAAGAGGTTCAAACCTAAAAACAAGTTGAAAACTTGTTTATATACATAGACAAGCCCACTTCCCACATGGGCTTCCCTTGGGCCTGCTTGGCCCACATGGCCTATAGCTTGGCCCAAGTGACCTATAAAGGTCCAAAACCTAATATAACTAACCCGGTAAAGCCCAGTTCGTAACCATAGCTCGTTGTATTAATTTGATGCGTCAGTCTCACACTTTAGGGCCTAACAATCTCCCCCTAGACTGATGCCATCAAATTGTCTTCATAGCATGAATTCAGCAACGTGTTCAACGTAGTCTATGGTTGTCACTATGCTGCAGATATTGTGGAAGTTCTTGACTTCTGAACTCTCAGCACTGGGTCGCTTTCTTCAGCTCTTGTGGTTAGCTTCATATCAGGATCTCGATCAGCTTTGCTTGAAAATCTTGTTAAAAAGAATGTGAGAGGAGGATTCTCAGCAGCTCTTTTCTTCTTCAATCTTTGTCCTTCAAGCAGTTTCATGGTACTTCTTCAAATGTACTTTCACTGTCAGACGCCGTTTCGTATCCAGTTCTTCTGACTCAGGTACAACTTGTTATTGTGATGCTTCAGGCTTCTTCAGCAACTAACAGCATCTCAGTCTTCATCAACCCCTGTTCTTGATTGAAATCAAGTTCTGCACATTCTCACAAACTCATAAGCAAACATTTCTTATGCAACAGGGAGAATACCGTATGAACACTAGGTACATCCGGGTACTTGTACTCAGATTTCACAATTTAAATTCTTTCAACTTTTGATGATCAGTCAAATCTTCAAGAACGGTTATATTTTTTAATTTTTAAGAAAACAAATAAACACTCTATTTGTATTTTTTATGTTGTATTTTTTTATTTTTAAGAAAACAAATAAACACTCTATTTTTGGATTTTTGGTTTTATAGAAAAACAAGACACTATTTTTTGTATTTTTGAATTTTTGAATTTTTTTTTAAATTTTTTAAATTTTAAGAGCAAGAAACAAATAAGAACTCAAAATATAAACAACTACCATAATATACAATTACAATTGCAATGGGATCAAAATTCGTTCACAGGCAGACTAAGGAACACTTTTCAGTACGAGCATAATCAAACTGGTCTATGCGATTGCCAATATGTTTGTCCACTTAAACTTTAACGCTCAACTTTCAATTTTTCAACTTCGTGATATGCTTTAGGTAATATTATACGATTATACCCGTGTGTCCCATTCCAAGGCATACCCCCGCGATCAAGGTAAGCACAACGATTCATCGTAGCAGGTGAGTATACTGATGTCATCCTTTAAGATATCCTGACTGTGTCTAGGTCTGCATATAATCTGTTTTATCATGTTTTGATTTCTTTAACAATGAACACCCAAATAAATACTAATCAAATCCTGGAAATATAAACAGCACACTCTATCATGCAAGTATCTTCCCTACCACATATTTCACAAGTCCAATCCAGATTTCTGAAATCTTAACTGGGAATAGGTTGAGAAGAGAACAGAATAGATCTTTTGCAGAGATGGAATAATATACAGATCAAATGAGTTTTTCTCAATTTGATATAGGTTTCTTGGGTTTCTTTTGGGCACTAGAGGGCCTCTTTCGGGTGTTTTAGATCTATAGCGCGACAACGTACAGCTAGGTCAGCATGTATCTGGATGCAGCAGAAGCTGTCGTTGCCTAGCACCTCCAGGTCAGCATATATCTGGATGCAGCAGAGGAGGTACACGACTTTTTCAGAGAAGATTTCAGAATCAGATCAAAATTGTGTGTATCGGGACAACATACAGACATTCAAATAGAAATGAGCTAATTCCAAGTGACTTTCTTTCCTGAGGTCATGTACAATTTTAGTTATGAACAGAAGAACAGCCAAGATATCCCCGGATGATTCAACAATATAAAGACCCAAAACCTCAGATGTTGGCTATCTATCAATGCAAGATTTAAGACCATAAAATCATACGCCATTGGTATGTTACCCACATGGTACATAGTTCGTTATGTTTATATCACTTAGTATCTTTTATCATGTTGAGCGTCAAGCCTATCGACATATCGCAGTAGATCCTAGTCTTTTCAGCTATGGCACCTTACATGTGTTAGTCAAACCCTTTAACACGAACATTTATTTCACTTCCCATATCATGCAATTTTTCTTTTTGGCTTTTTCATTTTTCAATTGTTTTTGTATTTTTTTTCATTTTCTCCCCCTAAAATAATACATATTTACAGCAAACTTTTTTTTTTATTTTCTGAGTTTTCTCCTCCTAAACTCTATATCTATCTATCTATCTATATGTTCCTCTCCCCCCCTAAATTTGTGCATAAATCTTGTATTTTTGCGCAAATTTACCATTTACTAGAGAAAGGAAAATTTATATACAAAGTAATGAACAAAAAAAATATTTTTGTGTAACCGTTCCGTCATTAGATTGAAGACTAATCAAATTCAAATCAAAGTACGGAATTTAAATTGTACATTTTGCTGATCTTATCTTACTTCTCTTATCTCCTCCAAAGGAAACATATCATCTGTAAAAAAAAATTTGAACTTTTTGCAACAGTGAAATGTTACCCGTTTTTTATCTCTGGAACAACTGCTATCAACATTCCAGAGATTGTCAACAGCTCCTCCTTAGTTGTTCCTGAAAAGTTAGGAGATTAGTAAGACATGGGTACCCAGGCCATCGTGGTCCTGGGATTTCCTGAAGCATCAAAATAAGACACTTCCTTCAAACATAAGTCCCCTTTCATTTCAAGGATTGGATACGTTGCTGCTTTGGATTTGGGTTTCCAAATCTGTTTCGGTTTAACAAACGTGTTTATTGCCTTCGGTTGAGCAACTTTAGCTGATTCAGGTTTGTTAGTTTTAGAAAAACGTTTTTGTTCTTGAACAGCCTTGCGTTTGTTTTTAGCAGCGTTCCAATCCCCATCAGAAGGTTTAACCTTGGGATTCACATTCTTCATTGCCTTAGGTGATGATACCTTCATCAGCTTAGAATGATTGTTATCCTTTGATGTAACCCTCTGATTTTGCATATAGTAGGGTACGTAGGGACGCCTTGTGCAGTTTCTAGCAATATGACCCGCAATGCCACAGTTGTAGCAAGTTTGTCTTTTCATCGAAAAGACGTTTTGAGCAGCTTGATTCGCTCTAGCAGGTCCTGAATGACAACCCGGTCCTTTTTGCGTTGGATGCGCCTGCACTTTACTTTCAGACGAAGACGAATTTGGGTGCTTATATTTGCTGTTTGCAGAACTCTTGTTGCTATGAGCATCATTCTTCATCTTTTCTTCCTGATTGGATCTTTCATTCACCTTGTCACGAGCCTTATGAGATCGTGATTGCACTTGATGAGCAGACTTCGTATAGCCCCGACTTTGATCTGCTCGTTTTGGCTCATTTCGCTTGTTGTGAACCGGCTCACAAACATCAGCACAAGAGTGAGTGTTGGCTTTTTGTTGCACTTTTGGACGATGAACACAATTTCTAGCAATGTGTCCAGGAATTCCACAGTTGAAACATGTTTGTCGCTTCAATGTATGGAGATTCGAAGAGCTAGCAGCAGTAACTGATCTGATTGGTTTAGATGAACGAGCTTGCTTTGATTGCTTTGCATGTATTCCATGTGCCTTTTATGAGTCCTTATATACCTGTTGATCAGAACTAGCACAAGCATGAGATTCAGACGGATGATGTTTTTCGTCTTTTACAATTTTATCATGATCATTTTGAACAGACGATTTAGTTTCTGTTTTAACTTTAATTTCAGAAACATTTGTCTGTGACTGTTCATTTATTTCAACTCCTTTTTCTTCTTTTACAAAATCAGGTTCAGTTTTAATTTCAGAAGATGAAGAAGATGAAGTTTCATCAATATGCGTTTTCTCGATGCATTTGTCATGTGAAACTAATTCAGGTTCATTATCTGAACGTGTAGAAGTCTCATCAATATGCATTTCCTCAACACATTTATCATGTGAAAACGATTCAGGTTCAATTTCTACTACAGTTTCCAATGGGGTCCCACTAGATTCAACATTAGGGACACCCACTGAGACAGGTTCAGAAGAAGAATCAGGATACTCTTGATTTTCTTGAGAAGTCGTTTCAGTGGTTTCACTGAATGCGTCCTGAGGGACCTCACCTGTAACATTTTCATTAACTGAGACGTTAGAAGCATTAGAATCACACACATTAACTGAAAAACAGTCATTACCACACTTATTGTTCAAATTATCAACACAAGCATCATCAGTTTTGCCCAAAACAACAGGCTCACAAGACGAAACATAAGCAGAAAACGACGCAAATAAAGAACGACTAAAAGCCATGTCAGATTCAGTTGGTTCAGAATAAGGTTCAAAATAAGGTTCAGAACTATTTGAAATAACGACTTGTTCACTCTCATGAACATCTCCACACTTTACTTCAGAAATATCATCTGCACATGAAGATGAAACGTTAGGATCAATCGAGCCTTTTGAAACAAAATTTAATGGAGTAGACTTCTGTTTCTCAACTTGTCTGTCATGAGAAGACGACTTGTTGGTTTTGGAACCAAAAGTCATGTTACTCTCATTCATCATCTCCTCCTCAGTCATTGGCAGATAAGTGTAATTATCATTATATGGAGGAGGAGTCTGATTATAACCCAAACCACGCCCTTTCTTTTCTTTGTACGCAAGCTGTTGATCGCACAGATTTTTAACTAGTTTGCTGGAAGAATCAAATTTTTTAATATTAAGCTCATTAATTTGATATTTGTCTCTGATATCTTCCAGTTCCTTAGTCACTGTGCACAGTTTTTCCTGAACGTATAAGAGTTGAGATGATTTTACACTTACATCATCCTTGAGTTTGATGATGTCTTTTCGCTGAGCTTCGATCTTTTCTTTGAAAAGTTTTTCGTTTTTCGATAAAGTAAAGTTTTTATTTTTTATGTCTTGATAATCTTGAATTAGCTCAGCGTTGTGCATTCTATAAACTTCAACTCTTTCTCTACATTCAGGAGTACAGAAAGCAGAAAGTACATCTTCACGAGTAATTTCTTGAGCCGCGGGTTTGTGAAACACAAATGCCATAATTTCAGCGGGTGGTTAATACTTTTGTTCTTCTCCTCAAAACACAAATCAAACGAGAACCCATGTACTCGCTAACTCAAACCCTTTGCAATCGAATGAACCCGCTTACTGAACTGCACCTCAAAACCTGTCAAACCGATATCACAAGCAAACTTTTTTTTTATTATTTTATTTTTTTATTTATAGAATAAACCTTTTTTTTTAATATAATTAATTTTTAATTAATTAAAGAAATAGAATATCAAATATTATTATTAAAACAATTATTATTATTATTAATAGTTAATGATTATGTAATGATGACAAAATGATTAGATTATTATATTTATTATATTTATTAAACCTAAATATCAAATGTCACTGTACGTCTTCTTCCTCGTAAACCACAGAACCGAAACCCTAATTATAACTTCAGGCGCCACTACCAATGTTGAACGGTGATGAGGATGGTGGCGGTTTGGTCGGAGGTGGACGGAGAAAATGGTGGTAGTTGTCTTGTTCGTTGCAGATGGGAACGTGATAATGTCAAGATGAACATTGATCGGAGTTGCAGGTTTTCAGCGGAGGACGGAAGTCGACAAAGACGATGATGAACGATGGTGTTGCAGGTTTCCGGCAATGATTATCGAACAAAAAGATGACAGAACGACAGCCGGAGAAGATGATGATTACCGCTGAAACTCGAAATCACTAAACTCAAAAACCTCGAAAAGATAGGACTCGAGACCTTTGATGATTGCGACTCGAAAACAAAACGAGATGACTCGAGATCTCGGTTGCGACTCGGAACCGTGGATGATTGCGAGTCGAAACCAAAGCAGGATGAGCCGAAACTGATGATGGTTGCGAGTCGAAAACAAACAGGATGAGTCGAAACTGATGATGATGGTTGCGAGTCGGAACCGTGGTGGATGTTTAATGGAGGTCCGACGGTGTCCGGTGGTAAATGGTGATCGGAGGATGGCGGAGATTGATGGTGCACGATGATGACGATAGCGACTCTAGAGCTAGAAGACGACAACTCGAAATCAGACTAAGGAACGTGGTTGCGAGTCGGACGAGTCGAAACGGTGGTTGCGACTCGTAATCGAGGTTGCGAGTCGGGACCGTGAAACCGTGAAGAGTCGAGACCTCTGATAACTCGAGACCAGTTGTTACTCAGACTTTTGGGAAGATGAAACACGAAAATGTAGGACTTGAAATCAGTTTACGTGAAAGTGATTGCGATTCCCAAAAAAACGTGTGATGAATGAGCTGTATTTTATAAAAAATATATAGAAAGTTTCAATCAACCTAACAACTCTCCACCGAAACTTTGGGAATTTTTAAAAACAGGATATTCTCAAGAAAAAGAATAAAAAGATTTTATTTAATCCTTTAACAACTTTTTTCAAAATCAAAGCACCAAAATATACCGATTTTTATAAAATTCCGATGAATACTACGAAGAACTCGAAGAACACCAAACCAAAAATAACGAAAATTTTGAATCTTTGATATCACACCGAGCCTAGAAACAGGTTCTAATGGCTCTGATACCACTTGTAAGTCCCGTTTAACCGGATCTTTCAATGATATCAAACCTAATCTTGTGAGAGTGCGGAAACCAATCACAAGATGATTCAAGATAAACACGAAAAACTGAAAATCAAAGAACAATATCGAATCACTTTCAACACTTGCACACGATTCTATTACTTGAAAAGCAAAACCGTCTAGTACAAGTGTTCTTCACCAAATCGCCTCTCTCTCTAGGAATTCTGTAACAAATGAGGTTCCAAGAGGTTCAAACCTAAAAACAAGTTGAAAACTTGTTTATATACATAGACAAGCCCACTTCCCACATGGGCTTCCCTTGGGCCTGCTTGGCCCACATGGCCTATAGCTTGGCCCAAGTGACCTATAAAGGTCCAAAACCTAATATAACTAACCCGGTAAAGCCCAGTTCGTAACCATAGCTCGTTGTATTAATTTGATGCGTCAGTCTCACACTTTAGGGCCTAACATCATGTATAAAAGATTAAAAGTTGAAATTGGATATCATAAGAAAATGTTATTATGGTACTTATAAGTTATAGTTTTTGAAAAAGTTTAAGTCGTTCAAAAATTATAAAATAAAACATATATAAAAGTAAAGAAATTTCTAAACATTTATTCTGACTTCTCATAAAGTTAAGCTTTCTGATAATGTATAAAAACAAAATCACGCTAAAGAAATATAATTTTATCATGGAAAGCATGTAAGAGATTTAAAAAATGCACTAACAGGAATAAGATTGACGTAGTCGAACTTTTATCATTATTACATTACCATTAGTGCACTGCTCGAGACTCCTACACTGTGTATAAGGTCAAGTGCTCTTATTACCTACAAATCTATACAATATTCAACACACACTCTAACTAGTCTATTTGCACAGTAACAGATACACTAAATACACCAACAAATCCCCCCTTGTCCGTTGCAGTCAAATCTTGAACTTTAAACTTTGAAAGTCGTGTTGAATATTCTACAACTTCAATCAAGCATTTGCTGATGTCGTAGACCAGGCGTTAACAAATTCCCCCTTAATTGATGCTTCATGCTTGACTATGCATGGTTCCTAACATGATCCTCTGGTTGTTATATTTCAATCTTCATGGAAATTAACAAACTTGAAAATAACCACGGCACCCTCCATTTCGAAGATAACCACATCCATGTTTGGTTTTAACGCTATCTTTGCTCGATCCATTGATCTTCAAAACCCAACCGGCAATTGATAGAAACTTTGAAAACTTCAATGTTCAATCTTCAAATACGCGAATTTCCACAAAGATTTCAAATCATGTTTCCATAACCAACAATTTTGCACAATCACCTTCAATAATTGGTCAGTGTAAACGGTGATCTTCACAATAAGCGAACCTTCATCGGATAAAAAACTATTGATAACGCACTGTGATCTTCAAAGTTATATTGATAATCGTTCTTCGAAGATCAATTATGTAGTCTTCTCCATGAACAACATTAGGTAAGCAACGTAATCTTCAAACTTCATTATCCCGTGATTGTTAGTTTAGAAAATAACTCATTTGTTGAAAATCCAATATATAGTCCTTTCTAGTTAGAGTCGTCATGATCAATCCCATCTCATTGTTTTACTAATGATTTTCTGAGAATGAAAGATCCTCTGAGAACTAGAAGTTCAGTACGAAACCAAACAATCTAAAATACTCTGCAAACCAGCTTCATGAAGACTGAGACTTTACTTTGTTTCCAAATTGAAGAATACGAGATACTGTGTATTAACGAACAATTTGAGTCAGAACCACCCGAATACTGTTGCAATCTCTCTGTACTTGCCAAATCTGAATTTCCAAAAATGCTCTACTTTCAATATTTGACACTGAAATTTTTATTCCCTCTCATTTTTGGTAAATTCTAATCCCTATTCTCTTTGTATCTCAACAATGCAGAATATTATACGTTTTGACCCATTAACAGTTACTTCATGCTTCTGTAATCTCCATGCCTACTCCACTGTCATTAACTCTCTGTGATTTCATCACCCTAACCTCTCTTTGAAAACTCGGACGTGTCCCGTATAACCTATATTTGACGCTGAAATTTCAGAAAAATTTTCTATCACCATATTTTTCCTGGACGTGCGTCTCCTCAATACGATCACAAAATACCATTTTCACGATTCCTTATTTCGGAATTTCCATGCCTTTTTTTGGATCTCATACTCATCTTAGTGTACCACTTCCCCTGAGTGTATCACTGATGCACGCATATCACTCATGCGTGCATACCAAGTATGCGCTCAAACACATTGTATTCAATTCTTCGATCTAAAATCTTCATTTCTTTGATTTTGATGATGAAACCACCACAGATAGGTGCGAAAATCAAATATGATCAAGACTATATCTTTAATTTGACATTTCATCCGTGAATTGACCTTCAATGTTGACATTAACTCGTCGACACCTTCGTTTTAATCACGAGTGTATGCGATTCAATCAACAATTAGATCGATTGAATCGGTACCGTAGCTCTGATACCACTTTAGAGTCCCAGTTGTCAGGACCTGCAAAAATGTCCATAAATGACCCGTAAGTGAAAACCCGGACCCCTGAAACCCTAATATTCATGAAAAAACAAGAAATTAAGAAAATTGGGTTTTACGCGGACCGCGATAACTTAAAATTCCTCCGGATAAGCGCTTAGGCCACGTGTCGCACACGTGGCGGACCTACCTGTGACACTAGCCCTACACCTAGACTAGGGGGCCCTCGCGGGCCGCGTAAGATTCAAGCGAGGGTTTACACGGGCCGCGTAAAACCCAAAAATCAGCTATAAATGAGTCAGTCATGGGCAGATCGTCTGTGTGCGAGAAATTTATCAAAAATCACATCTTTCTGTTCGAAAATCACATTCACAATAGCAAAACGCTACTACGATCAAGGGTAATAACTCGATCAATGCTACGATACAATGTCCGATCTATTGAAACCGATCCGATGGATGTTTAAGTGTTGCCCGTATTTGGGCTATACTGTGTCATTCGTCGTGAGGGTTTTGATTTCGTGAGTTATCGTAAATGTTGTATTAAGTTACTGACCTAGTTTCGTGTGCATTGTTATTTAAACTAGGTTACAAGGCTAAATCAGTAGGCTAAACTCTGCCCAATTAAACCTGCAATGTGAGTCATTCTCTTTTTATCAAAGTGCTTTACAAAACCCGAAATGTTTTCCCGTTATACTTTGCAGTGATTAAGTCTTTGCTAATCTTTAATTACTGGCAGTATGTGGGGGTTTTATGCACATTACTACTAACGATTTATCACTTTAGGTGGGCGAGCCTAATTAGTGATATGTCCACAGTCATAGATTCGGTCGAGTGACAGCTGAACCAGATAATTATATGATAGGGGCAAATATAAAAACCCTTAATGCTGTAAATTTATAACAATATGTCTTTTGTGAAAATTGAATGACTCGCCAGTATTTCCCCGCTGATAAAATCTTTTAAACGTGTTTCAGGTGACTTACTGTGAATCAAGGAAAAGTGCTAAGTAGCACTAAAAAGCTCGAAGAGGTGGCTCAATAAAATAAATAAACATGTTTTGTAAAACAAGGGATTTCCTGGTGAAATTCCCTTTATTGTAAATTATGGGGTTTGTCCCAAATGGTGAAATAAAATAATTGGGCATTTTCAAGTTTTAAAAGATCCTGTTAAACTTCTGCTGTCAAATCAAATAACAAATACCACGGGTTTTCTGTCCCGCGGCTCTTGGACCGGGTCACACCAGGACGGGGGCCGTGACAGAAAAAGGTGGTATCAGAGCCACTGATTTAAGCCAATTAAGTATTTAAAGATACTTAATTTTTCTGATTGCCATTCTGTGATTTGGTGGAAACTTAATTTACAATAAACAAAATTTTTACTTAAATTTGTGTGTGTGTGTGTCTTCATGTGTGCTAACAGCATGAATGAACTGTCGGAGGCACTCCGAAACATTTCTATCCATAGCACCGATATGGATACCACCGGAACCTACACCGGCTACCAGGCTGATACTGAAGAGCCAATAGTATTCCAGGCCCAACCGTAAGAGAAACCAAAGCCGAAAAAGAGAAGGAGAATCTTGGACTGGAAACGTGGGCGTAGGAAGAAACTAGCTGCACAGAAGGTTAAAAAGACTGAGGATCCGAAGGATAAAGGGAAAGGAAAGGAGATCGGGGAAAGTTCAGGGCAAGCCCAGGAAATGCAACCGTGGGAGGAGCTGGATCGCAAACTGGAAAATAGCGACCTCATCGGACCTGCCGATGAGAACCTCTTCAATTACCCAGCTGAATCACAACTTCCAGTTAATTTGGAACCTGCTATCCCAGATCCTATTGTCAACCCCCGACCATTACCAGGAGAGCTGGAAGAATGGTGGACAACTGACTGGCAATTTCAGAATCTCTTGAATAACCCTAACACATATTTTCCCCAGTTTGACCCGGAGCCTGCACCAAACCCACCAATGAGCAACGAGAACTTGGCTGAACTCTGCCATTATGGTGAGGAGCTGGTAGATGCAGGAAATAGAATCCGGGAAGTGGGAGAGTGGATATCATGGAAATACGATGAGAAGGAACGTCGTTTCTAAAATGCCAGTTGACAAGGATCGTATGTGGTTGTGTGGTTGTGTGTTTAATAATAATAAATAATAAAAATATAATCATGTAAAATAACTTAAAATAAAACTTTTGTAATATAACTGGTGTGTACGGACGCCTACTAATATATAAAAATATCAACATCGCAAAGTTGACAATTTTGGCTATACGTGCTTATGTGTGATTGCTTTATTATATTAGTTGTTATTTATTTTGTGCCAACAACTTATATATTGTTAATTAACAGATGGAACACACTGTTAATGAACCAGTTAACGAAGTTAACCAATCCGAGCAAAACAATGAGGATCACTTTCTTAATAGGCAAGATATAGAAAATATCGTTGCCCAGGGATTAGCAAATGCTATCCCAGCAATCGTCGCTGTTGTCAAAAGCCCTGTTGAGCCTTCACAAGCTCATCCCAGTAAACGCACGCGAGACGATAATTTCAGTAATAGTGTTAACGGAGGCGGCAATAATAACGACAACGTAATTCGGGCCCTAATACTTAAGAAAATGAAAGTTGCAACACCTGGTTGCACTTTTAAAGAATTTCTTGGTTGTAAACCTATTGAATTTGCAGGCAATGAAGGGGCAACTGCTGCACTGCGTTGGTTGGAGAAAACCGAGGCAGTGATTAAAATAAGTAAATGTGCCGAGGAAGATAAGGTTATGTATGCTTCTCACCTTTTTAAGGAAGAGGCATTAGAATGGTGGAACACGGTACTGCAAGCCAAGGGAAGTGACATGGCTTATGCCATGAGTTGGGAAGAATTTAAGCGTCTGGTGGAAAGGAAATTTTGCCCCGAATATGAAAAGGAACAAATGGCGAATAAGTTTCTGAGCCACCGAATGGTGGATGTTGACTGTCGAGGGTATACTTCGAAGTTCTTCGAGTATGCTCGAATTGTACCAACTCTGGCTTCGCCAGAACTGGTACTTATTTCTCGCTATATCTGGGGTTTGATTGGCGAGATTCGTGACATCGTCAAAGCTGCAAGACCCCGCACAATCGACGATGCGGTGGAATTAGCCAACACTTTGACCGACGAGCTGGTGATTACGCGGGAAGAAAACAGGAAAAAGGAGTTAGCCCAAAAGATCACCCAAGGATTTTGGGTGGGTAATAATATTAACTTCAAGAGGATGGGAAATGGGTCCTCCTCCACCCTGCCATTTTGCGGGAATTGCAAAAAGAAACATTTTGGAAAATGTAGAGAAAATTGTAATTTCTGCAAAATTCCGGGCCATCGGGAAAAGGAATGCAAAAAGAAATCAAAAATCTGCTACAACTGTGGAGAAGCTGGGCATTTCAGAATAGAATGTCCTAAATTGGTCAAACCAGCGGATAACAAGGCCAAACCTGCTGAAGGAACTAATAAGAAGAACGCAAGAGCCTTCCAATTGACCACACAGGAAGCCGAACTTATTCCCGACGTAATAGCTGGTACGTTTCTGGTACACAACGTTTATGCGAAAGTATTATTCAACTCTGGTGCAAACCAAAGTTTTATAAATACTTCTTTCTGCCAAGCTCTTAAGCTACCCTTAACCAAACTTAGGCAGATTTATACAGTAGAAACGGCAGACGGAAACTCTGTTAACATAGATACGGTTTTGCAAAAAGAAAATATAGAACTGTTAGGTCATAAATTTTCTGCAAACCTATTACCTATGAATTTAGCTGGATTCGATGTTGTATTAGGAATGGATTTGTTAGTAGCCAACCATGCCCGAATACTCTGTGATAAGAATTCCATAGAAATTCATACACCATCAGGAGAAATAATCGTGGTTACAGGAGATAAGCCACGTAAATCAATGAAGTTCATTTCTGTAATGAAAGTTGCTAGTTATAAACGAAAGCAAGGAATAGTGTATATGATTTTGGTAATCATTAGCACTAAGGGTAAGGAACTTAAGGAAATTCCTGTAGTATCAGAATACTCGGATGTATTCCCAGAAGAACTACCAGGATTGCCACCAGATAGGGAAGTGGAATTTAGAATTCATCTAATTCCTGGAACAACACCTATAGCTAAGGCACCTTATCGGTTGGCACCCACCGAAATGCTAGAATTGAAAAAGCAGTTAGATGAATTATTAAGCAAAGGATTCATACAACCTAGTTCATCTCCGTAGGGAGCACCAGTGTTGTTTGTAAAGAAGAAAGATGGTTCGATGCGAATGTGTATCGAT
Organism: Helianthus tuberosus; assembly: GCA_030545235.1. Lineage (NCBI taxonomy): Eukaryota > Viridiplantae > Streptophyta > Magnoliopsida > Asterales > Asteraceae > Helianthus > Helianthus tuberosus. The sequence goes on from JARYGA010015613.1 coordinate 14,540, forward strand.
TATAGGGAACTGAATAAGGTTACAATTAAGAATCAATACCCATTGCCTAGGATTTATGATCTTTTCGATCAACTTCAGGGGGCTAGATATTTTTCTAAGATAGATTTACGCTCCGGATATCATCAGTTGAAGGTACAGGAGGAAGACATACCTAAAACCGCTTTCAGAACTAGGTATGGTCACTACGAGTTTACAGTCATGCCATTTGGATTAACAAATGCTCCTGCAGCATTCATGGACATGATGAATAGGATCTGTAAACCATACTTGGATAAATTTATAATTGTCTTTATCGATGATATACTCATTTATTCCAAAAATCAGGAAGAGCATTGTGAACACCTGCATGCACTCTTAACTTTGTTAAGAAGGGAAAAGCTTTACGCCAAATTATCGAAATGTGAATTTTGGCTACAGGAGGTGCAATATTTAGGACACATGGTGAATCACGAAGGTATTCATGTAGATCCCTCCAAGATAGAAGCGATCACCAAATAGAAGGTCCCGCAATCAGCTACGGAAGTTAGAAGTTTTCTAGGATTAGTTGGATACTATAGGCGCTTCATTAAGGATTTCTCTAAGATAGCGGTACCATTAACTAAGCTAACCTGTAAAATAGTTAAGTTTGAATGTGGACCTAGGCAAGAAGAGGCTTTTAAGATTTTAAAGTAAAGATTAACAAGTACTCCAATTCTAGCCTTACCAGAAGGGACAGAAGATTTTGAAGTTTATTGTGATGCTTCTAAGCTAGGATTAGGATGTGTGTTGATGCAACGCAAAAAGGTAATTGCGTATGCCTCAAGACAATTGAAGAAGCACGAAGAAAATTATACGACACATGACTTAGAATTCGGATCGATAATTTTTGCCCTTAAAATTTGGAGACACTATCTATATGGAAGTAAGTTTACTGTTTATACAGATCATAAAAGCTTAAGGTATATATTTGGGCAAAAAGAAATGAACATGAGGCAAAGAAGATGGATGGAAATTCTAAGTGACTACGACTGTGTCATCCAATATCACGAAGGAAAAGCAAATGTAGTCGCAGATGCTCTAAGTCGTAAGTATCATGAAAAGCAAAAGCGAGTTTGTGCTCTTAGATTAAGTTTACAAGTAGATTTAATGGAACAACTTAAGAACGTTCAAGAAATAGCAATCAAGGATGATGCTGAAGGAATGAAAGGAAGAATAAAAGAACTAGAGCAGGGAATTGATGGAATTTGGAGATTCCACAAGAAAAGAATTTGGGAACCTAAGCAAGGAGACCTAAGAAATAAGATTTTAGAGGAAGCCCATAAATCTAGATATACCATGCACCCTGGAAATAATAAAATGTACCAAGATTTAAGGAATAACTTCTGGTGGATAGGAATGAAAAAGGATATAGCTAGATATGTTTCTAAGTGTCTAACATGTTCGCAAGTTAAGGTAGAACACCAGAAACCCTCAGGATTACTCCAACAACTAGAAATGCCTGTATGGAAATGGGAACTAATAACAATGGATTTTGTTACTAAGTTGCCTAAAAGTAGGAAAGGTAACGACGCAATTTGGGTAATTGTGGATCGATTAACCAAATCAGCTCATTTTCTACCCATGAAAGAAACCTTTAGCATGGAAAGGTTAGCAAAGTTGTATGTAGACGAAGTAGTATCTTTACATGGAGTTCCACTCTCCATTGTATCGGATAGGGATAGTCGCTTCACTTCACATTTCTGGACAAGTTTCCAAGAAGCCATGGGGACGCGATTAAATTTAAGTACAGCTTACCATCCCCAAACAGATGGACAAAGTGAAAGGACAATCCAAACCCTGGAAGACATGCTTAGGGCATGTGTAATAGATTTTGGTGGAAACTGGGATGACCACCTACCCTTAATCAAATTCTCCTATAATAATAGTTATCATGCAAGCATTGAAGCTGCCCCATTCGAAGCACTGTATGGACGGAAGTCCAGAACTCCAGTTTGTTGGGCAGAAATAGGAGAAAGTCAATTATCAGGTCCCGAGATTGTGCAAGAAACCACCGACAAGATCACTCAAATCAAGGAAAGACTGAAAACGTCTCGAGATCGCCAGAAGAGTTATGCCGACAATCGACGCAAGCCGTGAGAATTTCAAGTCGGAAATAAGGTACTCTTGAAAGTTTCTCCTTGGAAAGGAGTAGTTCGGTTCGGTAAGAAAGGAAAGCTAAGTCCAAGGTACATAGGACCATTCCCAGTAACTCAAAGAATAGGACCAGTTGCATATCGCTTACAACTACCAGAAGAACTAGCCGGACTACATGATGTATTTCATGTATCTAACCTCAAGAAATGTCTATCTGATGAATCACTGGTAGTACCTCTTCAAGAGATAGAGGTAAATGAAAAGCTAAAATTTGTTGAGAAACCACTCCAAATTGAAGACAGAAAGGTCAAGTTTCTCAAACACAAAAGACTAGTACTGGTCAAGGTCAAGTGGGATTCAAAAAGAGGACCTGAGTACACCTGGGAACTGGAATCGGAAATGAAGCGAAAATATCCGCACTTATTTCAGTGAATCTCGAGGATGAGATTTTAAATAAGGTGGGGAGGATGTCAGGACCTGCAAAAATGTCTATAAACGACCCGTAAGTGAAAACCCGGGCCCCTGAAACCCTAATATTCATGAAAAATCAAGAAATTAAGAAAATTGGTTTCCACGCGGGCTGCGTAAGCCATAAGGTCAGGCTACGCGGGCCGCGGTAACTTAAAATTCCTCCGGATAAGCGCTTAGGCCACGTGTCGCACACGTGGCGGACCTACCTGTGACACTCTAGCCCTACACGTAGACTAGGGGGCCCTCGCGGGCCATGTAAGATTCAAGCGAGGGTTTACGCGGGTCGCGTAAAACCCAAAAATCAGCTATAAATGAGTGAGTCATGGGCAGATCGTCTGTGTGCGAGAAATTTATCAAAAATCACATCTTTCTGTTCGAACATCACATTCACAATAACAAAACACTGCTACGATACAATGTCCGATCGATTGAAACCGATCCGATGGATGTTTAAGTGCTGCCCGTATTTGGGCTATACTTTGTCATTCGTCGTGAGGGTTTTGATTTCGTTAGTTATCGTAAATGTTGTATTAAGTTACTGACCTAGTTTCGTGTGCATTGTTATTTAAACTAGGTTACAAGGCTAAATCAGTAGGCTAAACTCTGCCCAATTAAACCTGCAATGTGAGTCATTCTCTTTTTATCAAAGTGCTTTACAAAACCCTAAATGTTTTCCCGTTATACTTTGCAGTGATTAAGTCTTTGCTAATCTTTAATTACTGGCAGTATGTGGGGGTTTTGTGCACATTACTACTAACGATTTATCACTTTAGGTGGGCGAGCGTAATTAGTGATATGTCCACAGTCATAGATTCGGTCGAGTGACAGCTGAACTAGATAATTATATGATAGGGGCAAATATAAAAACCCTTAATGCTGTAAATTTATAACAATATGTCTTTTGTGCAAATTGAATGACTCACCAGTATTTCCCCGCTGATAAAATCTTTTAAACATGTTTCAGGTGACTTACTGTGAATCAAGGAAAAGTGCTAAGTAGCACTAAAAAGCTCGAAGAGGTGGCTCAATAAAATAAATAAACATGTTTTGTAAAAAAGGGATTTCCTGGTGAAATTCCCTTTATTGTAAATTATGGGATTTGTCCCAAATGGTGAAATAAAATAATTGGGCATTTTCAAGTTTTAAAAGATCCTGTTAAACTTCCGCTGTCAAATCAAATAATAAATACCACGGGTTTTCTGTCCCGCGGCTCCTGGACCGGGTCACACCAGGACGGGGGCCGTGACACCAGTGTAGGATCTTTAAACATTACGATCGGTGTTTTGACGGCAGTTTAGATATCTAGCACAATTTCGGCAGCATAACATTTAGTCAACACATATATTATTAGCTACCAAAAGAGTTTACATTGTTAAGCATGGGAGAGAAGACACAGTTCGATCTCCTCTCGATTAAAAAACTTATGACTCCTAGCACATGACTCTCCTACAGACAGGTCACTGCCTAGTGCACCACTACTGGCGTATCACTGATACACACGCACCAATCCTGCACTGCGTAGGACTCATGTGATGCGTATCAGGTTATGTGCTCCTATCACCTACAAATCTATAAAATATTCAACATATGCACTAACTAGTCTATTCGCACAGTAACAGACACACAAAATACACTAACAATTCACTAATCAATACAACAAATGATCAAACAAGACACATGAGGAATATTGATAAACAAGAAAGATAAACAGAGTAACTACTACTAAAGTCAAAGGTAATACTTATCAATTGAAAAATTGGATATGGATTTTGGTACCAATTTTCCCCAATTCTTTTAACCTGGTTTCTATTTTGGTATATTTGTTTTGGGTATCAAATCTTTTTATGGAAATTTTGAAAACCAACAAAAAATTTTAGAGTTGAGTGGTAACCTATTTAATTGTCAAAAGTCAAAGGATCATAACTGTTAAGAGAACCATGAGACTTTGTTCATAATAAGGTTTATATTGACTGATACTAAAATCCATGGGGATAAACACGGTTATAAAGCTAAAGAAAACATGCAGACATTTCCTGAATCTATGTTTTGAACTCTTCTTTTGCGGCGAGTTTTGTTTTTTACTTGTTGAACTATATGTGTTTTGTGATTAGACTCCAACCTCAAGTTCTATGCTTCAGATATGGCATTGTTTGTAATAGACTGTTCATTCGATGTCATGGATCAACTAAATAGTTCAACGTTATGTCTTAAAAGAGTTGAGAACAACCCATGTTTAAATATTTAATTGATTACAAATGACATGTAGAAGTGAAGATAATGATTTTTAGTGTCCATATCATAATCATGAAAAGTGGTATCTTTGGTTGTTTCTGGTCGGAATGATTGTAAGTGGAGTGTTTGTTGTTGGGTTATTTTTGGAATGTCCATTGGTTTGGCTACTTTTTAGCCATGTCCGTGGTGGCAGTCATTAGTTCGGTAAACCAAGGAGATTGAGGGGATATGCTCACACCTCCCTTTGTTCTTGTTGCCGGGATAATGGTCATGGCTAGTAATTATTCTTCCAATGCCAGAGGGATGATTTGTATGTGGGATCAACAAGATGCTACTTCCAATGATGATGAGGCCCATGATTTCGTCAAAAGGGGTCCGCCTGGTTGGAGCTTGTACACATTTTCTAAAACAAAACAACCAAGACATGTTAGGCGATGATGGACCGTTTGACTGGTTCCATCTGTAGCGGATTTTTCTTCTAAACCATCGGACCTGTTAGCGAAGAAAATACAACTTAGGACGCCTTTGGTCTTGTGCAGGTCCTCTATCTGAATCATTTTTACGTGAAGGGGGGAGGGAGGTGGTGTCGTCGGTGAGCACTTTTGCTGTCAGTTTTTAGGCACACACGGGCACGGATTATAAAGAACAAGAAATGCATGGTTTGAAAACAAATTTTATTTTCACAAACGGTTTTTATTCTAGTTCTGATGAAAATTCTGAGTTAAACTGCCAACCAGGGTTTCGAAAACGAAAAACGGTAACAATTTTAATTGGGTTGTTTATGTTTACATTATAATCTGAACACTTGCTTTATATGCTTATTGTTATAAGTTATTAACAGCAAGCATATAATCAAGCAGGTTAGTAACAATGTCGTTATAAGTTATGCCTTTTGCATACAATACCACTAGGATATACATCCTTTCATGTGGATGATTTGTGTGTATGACCATCTCGTTACACATTCAGTACATAGGGTTTGCAGATGTGCATGTAGTTGTTGCTTATTATATACATTAGTTTTTGTTATATTCTATGTTATGTGTTGTTACACTTAGACTCAGTTATGTTCAGTTACGTTCTACTATGATAAGTGAAGGGGTATGGTCCCAAAATAGCCGCGCAGACCTCATTCATGTCGCGCGCAGGGCCATACTCCTTATTCATCAACTTGTTTACTGCCAACCTCGTGAGAGGCTACACCATCATATACTAATCCAGCGCGAGGTCTTAACAAGAGAAAACAACGTTCAACACTTAGCATTCTGGATAGGAGCCTTCAACCACCCGTTACCCTGCGTGGGGTAGTCATGTGTTCAGGAAGAGTCGCGTAGGGCTATGGCGCAAGCCTACTTCAGAAGGCACACAAGGTACAAGTGGCAGAAGAAAAGGGCCAATCCGCATCCTTCAGGTTCTACTCAATCGTGCTCCACGATCGTCTGACATACAGGAGACAAAGAGTACTTAAGGACGCCTACGTGGCACCAATCACACGGCAGAGACACCTGCCCCACGATCTCCACTTGCCTGCTGATGGCAGAAGGGCGGCCAGGCCGACAACCGTAACACGTGGCTCCAATCACGATGCGCCAGCACCAGAGAACTCCTGGAAGCCACTAACGGTCGACGCCAGTGAGACAAGGAGCATATCCTCTATGTTGTCGCCTTCCAGCCCAAGGCCCATCAGCCCACATCCTCTTACACCTCTCCGGCTATAAATAGAGACATCAGTTCACAGGTTAAACATTCCATTCCTTCTACTCTCACTCTGAATACGTACTTATCTCCTCAAAACAGTCGCTTATTCTCACGCCGGAGCCCGGTTAAGAGGGAAACCCCCATATTCCCCTCTTAACGAGTAACGGTGTTCTGTTTTGCAGGTTTAGTGGATCATTACGAAGCTCAGAAAGCTACAAGAAGATTAACCATTATGATAGCAACATAAACCAAACTAATCTACCCCTAAAATTAGTTGCGTGTTTCTTCATTGGCGCCCACCGGTTTTTCACAAATCACTTTCATCTTCTTTTTCTGAGTTTTTTAAGCTATTTTTCCTTCTATCCTGGCTGGTCAAGGAATCGTTCCAGATTTCGGTTTCGGAGCAAACACGAATGTAGTGTTGGGGGAGGACAATCAAAACGTCCAAGCTCAACATGTAGAAGAAATTGGTGAAATCGAAGTAACCAACACAAGGGGACCCCGCGCGAGCATCACTCGCATCACTCAGACGGTAACCCCAGGAAACAATGGTGCTGGACCCTCAAATCCACCTCCACCTCAGCACATCTCGGCTCTATTAGGGCTACCTGAAGGCGAAACTCCAGCCTCTTGGTACACCAAACAAATCGCTACCATCAATGCTGCATACCAGTTTTTGAGCGCACAGCAAACGGTTTTGCAAGCAGAACCATCTTTAGTCACACCTTTGGGTCCGAGCCAGGGGGCGCGCCAGATACCCCAACAACAAAACCTCCAAGGAATAATCAACAGGCCTCCTCCCCAGAGACGACCAAGCGTGCATGACACGCGCGACACACGGGGAGAGACAGAAAGTTATTATGACCATCCGTCAAATGTTCAAAGAGGTCTAGTTCAGAGCCGGCTCGGGCGGCGCAATTTGAATAATGAATGGGATGACACAGACCCAAACAACCTAACTTGGCAAGACGACGAAGGATCTTCAGTTTTCAACCGCTTACAGCGGAACCACGAAAATTACAGACCAAGGCAACTCATTGCATACAGCAAAGAAGCAGAGAGGGACTTCAGTCTCGCCTATAGACCAGCGGAAGCTGCAGAGCACTCAAAGTTTATCCCAAAAATTGCTTTGGCAACACTTACAAGAGAAAAGTTACCCCCAACAGTGGGAAAATTCAACGGTTTAACTGACCCCGACGATCATGTCAGAGTGTTCACAAGTGTTGGTTGCATGGGGGATGGAATATGCCAATGTGGTGTCATTTGTTCATCCAGATGTTTACCGGGGCTGCTCGCGCTTGGTTCGACAGCCTACCGCCTGGGAAAATCAGTTCGTGGGTTGATTTCAGAACTAAGTTCTTAGACCACTTCAGCCAGCAAAGGCGCTATCAACGAGATACGTCCGAAGTAACAGATATCTGGCGCAGAGAAAATGAAGGCCTAGAAGACTTCATCACTCGCTTTAACAAGGAGTGTTTAGAGATCGGTGGTGTAAGCGAACAACTCATGCGCGCTCACTTTAAGAAAGCTATCCGATGTGGTAGTCTCATCGGAACCATCACTGGAAAAGATGGTATGCCCAATGAGTGGAGTAAGCTAATGGAAGCAGCAAAAATAGTAGCGCAAACTGAGGAATCACTAGCTGGAGCCAAATCCTCATACACAGAAGATCGTTTTTCGAAGAAAACCCCGCGCGACTACGGCAAGCGCAACAAGGGCAAAAGTCACGATTGGAAATCTGGAAAATCAAGTGGTTACGAAGAAAGACCGCGCTACAGAGAGGATGCGCGGGAAACGATTGACAGAATTGGGTATCGAAAAGCAGTCAGGGATGATAACCAAGAAAAGCACTGGACTCTGCTCACAAAGACACCAAAAGAGGTGCTCATGACAGAGAACCATGATTTTAAGGCTCCCAGGCCTATGACGAACAAGAAGGGGCAGGACCCCAACCTGTACTGTGACTTCCACAAGGATACAGGTCATCTGACAGATGACTGTATCAGCTTAAGGCAAGAAATCGAAAAAGCATTGAAAAGCGGAAAGCTGAGCCATCTGGTAAAGAACGTGCGCAAAGAGACACGGAAAATTCAACGCAACGAAGATGGAAGAGAGAAAAAGGTTAGACGCTTGGAAACACACATGGTTAACGGACCAAGATGTGGCGCAAGAGAAAAAGGCAAGCGACCTTTCGAACCAGCATGGCAAGAGAAACAGGTCATCTTCCCAGTAGTTCGCGGGGGTCCACGTGCCACGCGCCCCGTCATCATTACTGGTATTATTGGGCATTACGAAACAGAATACGTATTTATTGATCTGGGAAGTACAACGGATATCATCTATGAGCAATGCTTTAATCAATTTTACGAGAAAGATAAAGCGAGACTTGAGCCGGTCGACTACCCTCTGTCAGGATTCTGCAACGAAATGGTCTTCCCTCTAGGCCAAATCAGCTTCCCCGTCACGCTGTCTGACGGGAAGCATTCAAGAACCACAACTGTCAACTTCATGGTGATGCCTGTAAAATCAAGGCATGACGTTTTGATTGGGAGGGAAACCCAAGGAGAACTAAACATGGTAACGTCCACACCCCACTCAGCCATTGGGTTTCCAACTTAGACGGGGGTGGCAATTATATATGCGAAGAAGGAAGTCATGATAGCAGAGGAGGCGCGCCCAACAAAAGCGGCGAAAGTATCAACAACCGAGCCAGAAAAGTGGGTTTTAAACCGTAAATACCCAGAGCAAACGGTGACGACTAGTCACGCGATCTCACCAAACATTAGAACGCACCTCAAACAACTTTTGTTCAGGAATATGGATATCTTCGCCTGGACTCCGGCTGACATGACCAGTGTCCCGCGTGACATTACTGAACATTGTCTGAACACTTATCCCTCCGTTGAACCAAAAGTTCAAAGAAGGCGCTGCTTAGGGGCGGATAAAACCAAAGAAATGAACGAGCAAGTCTGTGAGCTGTTAAAGGCAGGCATTTTGAGAGAGGTGCGCTATCAAAGTTGGGTTGTGAACCCGATGATGGTGGAGAAGTCTAATGGAGGACGGAGAATGTGCGTCGATTATACCGATCTCAACAATGCATGCCCTAAAGATTGTTACCCCTTGCCTGAGATCGACAAAAAGATAGACTCTTTCACACCATACAGATGGAAATGCTTCTTAGATTGTTACAAGGGGTACCATCAGGTTCAAATGAAGCATGAGGACGAAGACAAGACAGCTTTTCGAACCGATCTCGGGATCTTCTGCTACACAAAGATGCCTTTTGGCCTCAAAAACGCTGGCGCGACATATCAACGCCTGATGGATAAGACCTTCGCTGGAGATATTGGGAAGCATATCGAGGTTTACATCGATGATCTGGTGATCAAAAGTCCCGAAGAGGACCAAATGTTGAAAGACAACGAAAAACATTCAACTGGTTGCGAAGCGTGAATATGAAATTGAATCCAGCCAAATGTTCCTTCGGTATGGAGGAGGGAAATTTTTAGGTTTCATGGTCACAAATGGCGGTTTTAGAGTCAATCCTGAAAAGTACAGGCCATAGAGCGGATGCCGTCACCACGAACGATCAAGGAGATGCAAAGGTTGGCCGGCCGCCTAGCCGCGCTTAACCGTTTTCTGTCAAATCATGTCGCGAAGTCATATCCGTTTATCAGCACTCTACGCAATTGCGTGAAGAAGCAAGAATTCAAATGGACGCCCGAAGCAGAAGTTGCTTTTCATCAAATGAAAGAGTGTTTAATTGAGCTTCCTACCCTAACCGCGCCACTAGAGAAGGAACCACTCATCCTGTACTTATCTTCTTCGGATAAGGCAGTAGGGTCGGTATTGCTTGTAGAGAGAAATGGAGTTCAGACTCCAATTTACTACGTCAGTAGAGTGCTTACGGATCCAGAAATGAGATATTCAACGATGGAGAAATTGGTACTGGCGTTGCTACATGCCTCCAGAAGGCTGCACAGATACTTCACAGGCCACGTCATCACCGTACTTACCAATTTCCACATTGGCACGATATTGCAAAAGCCAGAAACATCTGGGCGGCTGGCAAAGTGGGCGATCGAGCTAGGAGGCCATAACATTTTGTACAAGCCGCGCCCGGCCATCAAAGGTCAAGTTCTAGCGGACTTTATCTCGGAAGTCCCGGTTGACAAAATTAAAGAATGTGAGATTGTTGAGACTCTTGGAAAAGATACATCTAATGAGTTATGGTTGATGTACACAGATGGGGCCTCAAACGAAGATGGCGCAGGAGTCGGATTGCACCTTGTGAGCCCTGAAAAGCATGAATTTACTTACGCCATCAAGTTGGATTTCAAGAATACCAACAACGAGGCGGAGTACGAGGCATTTCTGGCAGGTTTGCGCCTCTCCATAAAAACGGGAGCTCAAAATCTGCGAGCGAATGTTGATTCACTTTTGATTGCAAGTCAAATCAATGGACTATACAACACAAAGGGCGAAGTCATGGCTTTGTACCTAGATCAGGCAAAAGAGTTGCTCCAACAATTTAAGTCTTACAAAGTGGTGCATATCAATCGCTCGGAAAACAAACCAGCAGACGCCTTGAGCAAGCTCGCTTCAACTTCTTTTCAACATCTCGCCAAAGATGTAAGAATCAAAGTATTAAAGAACCCGTCGGTTTTGTTGCGTCAAGTGAATGTGATAAAAATAGAACAACCATCCTGGATGAGCCCTATAATCAAGTATTTGCAAGAAGGAACGCTCCCTGACAACAAGGCAGAGGCAAGGAAGATACAGAACAAGGCCTTGCATTACGAGATGAATGGCAGTATCCTGTACCGGAAATCCTTCTTGGGACCACTCCTGCGCTGCGTGGACCCCCAAGATGCAAATTACTTGATCAGAGAAATTCACGAAGGAGTTTGTGGCATCCATGCAGGGCCGCGCATGGTCGTCGCGAAAATTATGAACGCCGGATATTACTAGCCAGGGATGCACGTAGACGCCCTAAAGGAGTTGCGCAAGTGCGACTCTTGTCAAAGGCACTCCCTGAAAACCTTGCGCCCAAAGAATGATCTTATCCCCGTGTCCACTGCCTGGCCTTTTCAGCAGTGGGGGATTGATATGGTGGGACCTTTCCCAGAGGCTCCTGGCGCCGTCAAGTTCATAATCATAGCCGTCGACTACTTCACGAAATGGGTGGAGGCCAAGACCCTCGCCTCAACTACTGCAATGATGGTGCGCAAATTTATTTGGGAACACATCATTTACAGGTTCGTCCTGCCACTCAAGATTGTAACTGACAATGGCACCAACTTCGCATCTGATGACCTCTAAAAATGGATGAAAGAGATGAAGATCGAGCACACTTTCTCTTCTGTTGCTCACCCCTAGGGCAACGGCCAAGTTGAAAGTGTAAACAAGAGTATCGTCGATGGAATAAAGGCCCGACTGGGCACGAAGCGAAGAGGCTGGGTAGATGAGCTCCCAAGTATCCTATGGGCTCATCGAACCATGCCAAAAACGAGTACTGGCGAAACCCCTTTCAGCTTAGTCTGTAGCTCAGAGGCGGTTATTCCAGCCGAAATTGGCTTGCCCTCACCATGCCTGGCAGCGGTCAACACAATCGATAACGAGGCAGAGCGTCGTCTTGACTTGGATTTACTAGAAGTGAGGCGCGAAATCACGCGAATTAAAGAAGCCAAGTACAAGACACAACTGGAAAGGTATTACAATGCAAGAGTGCGCATTTGTACCTTCACTCCAGGAGAGTATGTCTTCAGAGACAATGAAGCTTCAAACGCTGAATGCCCAGGAAAGCTAGCACCCAAATGGGAAGGCCCATACTTAATACACGAGGTGCTAGGGAAAGGGGCATACAAGTTGCGCACCCTGGATGGATACATCATCCCGCGCACGTGGAACGCGCAACAACTGCGCAAGTGCTATATGTAACTACTCTCGGCCTTGCGCCTTTACTCACTCATGTTGGCCATGCGCCTTTTTAATTTCTTATGACGACTAAACGCCCCTTATGTTACCTACACGCGATGTACGTTGGCCTAAGCGCATGTTTCTTAATCAATGAAAGCATACAACTTATGTTTTATTTTACCATGATGACTTCTACGTTACAAATGCATGTTAAAACTTTTGATTAGCACGAAAACACTTCAGTAAATTATGAGCTCTTGAGTTATGCCTCCAAGGTCCTCCGCGAACATAGCGCGAGACCGGGCAGTTACACTCGCCCAAGAGCCACACTTACAATTATTCGTGCTAACTTAACCAAAGTTTCTAACAACAGTGCAATAATTGTAACTGGACAGAATAAACATAAACATCGTATTCAACAAGCGTAATCGCGCAATAGTTACATAGAAGCAAACAATCTTCGATTTAGTAAAAAACAAGCGCAACCGCGCAACAGGTTACATTTGACATCTAAAAATGAAAATTACAAGGCACAAAGCCTGTCAATACTACCTACTCATAACCGTCACCACCATCATCATCATCGTCATGCTTATCACCATCACCATCGCCATCACCATCACCATCATTGCCCGTCGGTTCTTCTTCATCAGATAGTTCAACAGTTTCTGGTGGGTCGAGAATGGTCTTTAGACGTTGGCACCAGTCATCATGCTCTAGAGCCTTTACGACCAAGTCCATCACAAGCAGTGATAGGTGATCGTAAGCACTTTCAGCGCGAACCAACTCGGCATCAGCTTCATTAGTCACCGAGCAATGACTAGTGTCAAACTCTTGCCCAAACACTTCTTCAACATGCTGCGCACATTCCAGATAACCTCCACGGTGACCAACCGCGCGAGAAGCGTCTATAAGGGCAGCAACAGCACCATCTAGCTCTCCAGCATTTAAGATGGAGTTGGCCATCTACAACAAAAGCAGTGAATAAGACACTAGGATTTAATAACTAAAGCCTAACTTAAGAAGAGAATCATACCAGAACTACTCCCCTGCCGCTCATCCACTCAGCTTCAGCAGCAAGCGTATCAACGATGCCCTGAACCTCCGACTAGTTAGTCTGCGCTACATTGAGGGTTGCCGTACTAACGTTCCGCGCTTCCTCAGCCTTTTGCCTGGCCTCCTCAGTAGAAGCAACTTTCCCTTTCTCAGCTTCAAGGTCGATCTCTAAGGACTCGCTTTTGTCAACCTGCTCTTGTAGGCGACGTTTCAACTCTGCAATCTCGACGTCCTTGGCCGTCAAGTCCTTATCCTTACCAGATAACTGCGCTTTCAACTTAGCCAGTTCAACCTACAAAAGATAAAGGACTTAGATAATTCTGCAAACGAAATGCATAAGGAGAGAAAAGGTAAGGGTTTTTCGAACCTCAGCATGCTCCTTAGCAGCGTGCACATCTTCGGCCTTCCCAGTCAGCTCGGCAACCTTACCCTCAAGCTCAGTGATCTTCGAGCGTGCCGCATACATGTGCTTGTTATCTTTCTCACATATCTTCTTCCATTCAGCCTTCTCTTTCGCCAGCAGATCCTCAGCAGCACGAAGCTTGCTCCTAAGGCCTTCACGACCCCATTCTTCTGATTTCCTATCAGATTCAAACTTGGCCTTCTCTTCAACAAAGGCAGCCTTAGCTTTCTTATAATCTTTAACCTGCTTCAACAGGCGCTCACGATACTTTTCCCAGTCTACCCGCTCCTTGATCATTGTATGCCATTCTCGCACGATCTGGTGATTGGCAACGCGAGTATTGGCTTCCCCAACAACATAAGCCTGGTACAGCCCATCATGGGTTCGCGCCCTCTGGCGGTTAACTTCACCAGGAGGGAAGGAATTTAAGAACCAATCAAGACACGCTGCAAAC
>JARYGA010015614.1:0-15293 GCA_030545235.1 Helianthus tuberosus
AAAAAGGGCAGACGAGGACAAACGATTGTGCACCGACTTTGTGCTTTAAGATGTATTAAAAGAATATAACAATTTCATCTATTACATATACATAAACTTATACAAATACACATAGTGTTACATATATAAACATGTATATACACATTATACACATAAATTATACATATATATATCCACACACACACATACATAAATATAAATTAAATTTGTAGTTTTATATATAAATTAAATTTATAGTTTTATACATACCACTCTATTAGATTTTTCATCAACTATATACAAATTTACAACTATATCTATACGTACAAGCCTAATCAAGTCAATAAAAAACTTAACACCAAATCTAAAAGTTAAACTCTAAACCGTTAAACGACACTGCTAATCACCTCATTGGCCACATCATTGTTATTTATGAGAAATATTATGCCGTGAAATGCGCCTGTTTTAAAGACAAACTTGAGACCCCACATTGTCACTATCTCTCTCCGCAAATTTAAATCACGCGACACGGTTGTCAAAATCGCTCGGAATATTAACTGCTCGGAAAATGCTCGTTTGATTTGAGGCTCGGTTTTAAATGAGCCACTCTGCTTGGTTCGCTTTGTAAATGAGCCAAGCATGAGCAAAGATCCGCTCGGTTCGGCTCGTGAACAGCCCTACGTATTGTTGGTTGATAAAAAGGTGACATATACACTTAAAGGCATGCATTTCACTACCCGACCAAACCGGTTGGTCTAACCTGGAACCAAGCACACTGCCTGTCCAGGTTGGAAGCCTGGAAGGTATGAACCACTGCCTGAGTTGCAGCTCAGCCTGGGTTGGCACTTGTTTTTGTTTTCAGAGAGTTGGGCAAATAGCTATGTTAAGTTCACGCGTTATTGCAGGATTAATCCACCTATATGCTTGCTACAACGGTAATCATTATACCTCGAAATGAGGGTCGATGAGATCATAAATTATAATCCCTTGTCAGTTCAGTCCAGTTGATTTATCCCTTCAAACAGGTAATTTCACTCGAGGATTTATTTTCGGCATACATCAGTATGTGTATCAGTGTACGAAATTTGCGATCTTAGTCATCATATCAATTTGCATGTGATGTTCCGGTTTCTATTTAATAACTGAAATTACTGGCAATGTTTTCGAGATGTGTCAAAAGAATTATACAAAATTGGATAACTTACAAGTTAGCAGGTAAATATTGTAGGCTACAACCGATATCTATTCCAACTAAAGTTGTTAATGGGGCCATTTAAAGAGTGTCATCAAACCACTGTCTTCGCCTCCACCTCCACTTATAAGCCTCTTCAATAAATGTGACGATTCAAGTTACTGCATGTTTTTGGTCAATTTTACCGAAAGAAACTCAAACAGGCATCGGTCCGTTTCTAGCCCACAGGTGGTCTTACAACATACCAACCTGCAGATAACGGGCATCATACAAATCACTATCAAATGGTTAATGTAAATACACCAAAATTACTAACTGAAAGAAAGAAGCCTTACTGGTTCACACTTCTGGCACCACAACCACTACCATATTAAATTTATCTAGCAGTGACGGTTTGTAATCGATCATAGGCACATTGAATTTTGTGCTTCTCTTCGATCTTCAACTTGTATCCTTCATCAGACTATTAACAACATTGCACAAACATTAAACATGAAATATGATATCTTAGAACAAGGTGTTGCAATTTTCATGGGACGGTTAGTCAACTTAAAAAGATAACGCGGAGGCTTACCATTACTCTAACAATATTCTGCAGTACGCTACCGATCTCTTTCTTGTAACGCAATAATATTTCCCGAACTCTAACATCCTCATGCATTAGAAGTATAACATTAACAGCTGCAACTATCCTGATTGAATGGTTGTTCATATCATGGTCGTTTTGACCATCAAAAGACGGTCCCGAGATGAAAGATGACATCACATTTAACACGTCATATAAAATCTTTTCACTTCTATGAAACAACAGAAAACACGGCAATGTATAGTAATGATTCCTGCTGGTACGAATGGCGTTACCGGACCCAATATCTTTTTCTCCAAGACTCTGTGTTCAACAAAAACTGGTAAGAAGTCCAGTAAAGTTCAAACAAATCAAAGTACTAGGGTTGCAAACGAACCGAACGAACACGAACAAGGCCTTGTTCATGTTTGTTTGTTAAGGAAATAATG
The DNA here is from genome assembly GCA_030545235.1 of Helianthus tuberosus. Taxonomy (NCBI): domain Eukaryota; kingdom Viridiplantae; phylum Streptophyta; class Magnoliopsida; order Asterales; family Asteraceae; genus Helianthus; species Helianthus tuberosus. Next base: position 2,186 of record JARYGA010015614.1, read on the forward strand.
TGTTCACAAACTGTTTATGAATACTTACCGAACAAGATTAAGATTTTCTGTTTGTGTTCTCGTTCATTAAGGAAATAAACGTGTTCGTGTTCATTTGTGTTTGTTCGTTAATTTTAGGTACCGCACAAAAGTGAACGCAAACAAACACAAATGAACATTCATGAACACAAATGAACGCAAACGAGCACAAACAACCGTTCATGAACAAAAACAAACACATACAAACATATTAAATTTCGAATAAATCGGCATCTTTCATCATAGACATAAAAGCTATTCATAATAAGTGAAGTAATACTACACTAATGTTTATTAAATAATGTATTAGTGGTAATTTTGAAGTACTTAAATAAAAAATAGAAGTTAAAAACCCTAATGAACTATCGAACATAAACGAACGCGTTATCGAACGTTCATGAACATAAATGAATGAATGCGACCTCCATTCATGTTCATTCATTTATTAACCAAACGAACACAAACGAACTTCCCGCCAAACGGTTCATGAACTCTTCACTAAACGATTGGTTTGTTTGCAGCCTTAAATCAAACTAATAAACCAAAAGTTAAATATACATAACCACACAACCCCTAAACCCTAAACCTAAAGCATACTATGTATGACCAAGAAACTTGTCAGGCTTCAATATTTTATCATAAGTATTTAGTAAGTTGGTAACTAATTATTCTTTCATCAAGCATACGATGCATATAAATTGCAATCCATATGATGTTAAAAATACATATACAATCCATGTGATAAAGTATAATTAGAAATAAGATCAAACTAAAATCAGATATGGACTAGATACTGACATCAGAAATAGCCGATTGGTGTGTAGCACTTACAGAAACATGGATAAGGTATCTTGGAAGGACGTTCGCTAGTTTGGAAACACTCGGTGCAGAAAGTTTAGTGGGCTTCGAATCAAGTGTGACGATCATTCTGAGCAATGCGCACATGTTCTCCAAGGCCAAGGGTGGTTTATTTGCCTGAAAGTGAGAAAAAAGAGTTAAAATAAAATCATGTGAATCATCGAATTAATAAATAATATGATTATGGCCAACTTACGATCTGATCAATAACCGCTCCCTCTAGCATCTTTAGCACAAGATGATCATCTCCAATCTGAGGCAGACAAGAGCAAACCATACTAGTGACGGACCGAAACAATCCCACGTTTGACTTCCCGCCTTTGTCAACAGCGGGTGAATTGCTTTCTGATAAAAAGTCATAAAATGTAACATTTAAGCGGCAATGTGGCATAATTGTGATGCGTTGCAGAAGTCATGACGGAGAGCGTATTTCGGTGACAAATGTTGACGAAATCAAGTGAAAATTGCTTACCGGAAGAAACTTGATATCGCGAAAGTAATGTGATGAGAAAACTAAGATAGTCGGCAATCTGGATATGTCCAGCTCTAAAAGCACTGTTCGTAACTTCTAATATGCGAAACAAGAGAGACGGCTCGAGATCATGGCCTGTGTGCATTTACGATGACATAGCAATGAATCACTACGGAGTCCAAATCGTTGAATAATATTTTCATTTAAGTTTTTACATGTGCAGGTAGTATCGGTGGGATATCGGTTATCAGCCCTCTTCAAAATATCGGTGTCAAATATCGGTCCAGAATATAGGTTCCGATATTATCGGCAATATTGACCGTTATTTTGGATAATTGGATGCGTTGTTTGATGTGGACTCGGAGGAGGATTTTATGGCTTACGGTTAGATCATGTTTCAAATATTGGCACTTTTGAGTGGCATTTAATATTATATATGATTTATACGTTTTATATATGTATATATATAAATATAAATTCCGCATGTTATTAAAATTACCGATATCCCACTACGATAACCTACATCTCAAATATTGGCCCTTGACCGATATTTGGTTTTTGACTGCATTAACTGCATAGTTTTTGACTAAAATAGTGAATGAGGAAAACAGACCCTACAGATATTATTTACCAAATAAAAGAAAATCTAAACTACTACTCACACAAGCAACAAGCAGCTAGGGACTGAAGCAGAGACGGGTCCAGGAACGAGAAGTAATAAAGGCAACAAATAGAAAGTTCCTGAATCTCTCTATCAAGCTTCATAAAAGGACCGTAAGAAATATTCCCTGCCAAAAAAGAAAATATTACCGCACAATAAAATAATAATCAGTAACATGTAGTAGAATGTGGTAATAATATTTCCTACCGTCTTGGAGAGGGCGCGTACTGTAAAATTCTCTCAACGAGTACTGCATGTTGTCAAGCTCCTCGGAGAACATTCCACGTTGCCCCAAGTGAAGTTGAAGAAGCAATACTGCCTGCAGAGAATATATAAGCATATATATGTGTGTGTATATAACTATATATAGACACACACGCGTATGTATACCTTGGATGCCAATGTGTTTTTATCAGCCAAGAGGGTTAGCAACAAAGGAATTTCTCGAATCCAGCTAATTTGGAAGTTGGCAATTTCTGAATCACTTGTATTTAGAGATACCGAACAGTTCTTCTGTAAATTAAATACGATATCAAACAGGAAACAAATGAACAAAAAGCACGGGGTTCACGGTAAACACAAAGGCAAAAGAGCTTACGGGAAATAATATCTCTTCGATCGCCGAAAGACAAACTAGTTTCATTGGAGACTCCGGGTCACACTTCTTGAAAGCCTCTGTAAAAGCCTGTGATATACGCATCATTCGGAAATTAGATCTTACGCGAAGATCTACAATGTGAGAATATCAGAATAAACAAGTAAAAAAACCACCTGAAGAATATGTGGTTTCCATGTGTTGTCCACTTGCATGATCAGTTTTGGAATGAAAGGAATGAGTGAAAGTGAATGCTTCTGGAATGATGATTTACCAGAGTGCCCTACCTGCAAATTATACAGTAAATTTTAATTATATTACAAGTGTTGCATGAAATGTATTATTAAGGAATTGCAGTGGAATGAATAAAAGGCATCTAGTGATCTATTTATAAACGAGTAGCCAAAAAGGTATATGACATCATAAATAACATGATTTAATGTACAGACCCGTTCGGACAACGCGTCTACGACGAACACCAGAAATTTATCCAGAAAGGCAGACGGGGGAGCTGACCAGTCAACTAAGCAAAAAAAGATCTCCGATATTATGACGTTCAAGATAAAGTACCTATTATCACCCTGCAAAGCACACACAAAGTTCAAGCGATAAAATTAGATGTTTCTTAAAAATACCAACAAATAATGAAGAAACAAAAGAACACAAAGGGGTGCTAAACGGGTCGTGTTCGTGGGTTGGCGGGTTCAACCCGATCCGAACCCGAAAATTTTAGACGACCGAACACGGAAATCGTGTCATACATACGAACCCAAACATGACCCAAATATTCGCAGGTTGACTCGTTCAACCCGATTTTTTTTTTTTTTTTGCAAGTTAATATATTAAAATTAAAATTTACTACAAAAAAACACAAATGTTTACAATACAGTTACTTCAAAATTATAATATCTTATATCAATTTCTCTTTTTAAGTTATAATTATGACATAAAATACACACCAAATTTAATTCATGACATAAACTGTATTGTAAAAAACTATAATATAATATAAATGGGTTAAACGGGTCAACCCGTCAAACCGACCAAGTTGACCCAAACCAGACCTGTTTAGCTAAACGGGTTTGTGGGTTCAACCTGAAACTGACTGTCTGGCCCGAACCCGTTTAGACTAAACCCAAACCCGCGAATCTGGTGTTAGGTTCGTGTCGTGTTTTCAGATCGTGTCAGAAATTCACACCCCTTGATATAAAATCCTGAAATTAAAACAAGGTACGCCGTATACCTTCTCTGATGACTGATGTGTGGGGTGAAGGGGAAAGACACCAAATAACTTCTTCAAAAGCGTTTGCAACACGTCTTGATCAGTTCTGGTGCCCTTCCCATAAACGAAGAATTTGACAACAACGTCTATACTTTTCAATATAGAAAGAACACAATCATATGATTGTGCTTCCATTGTCAGAACCGAAGGCATAAAATCCTGAAGACCGCTAACTAAAATAGGCAAAAGGCCCTTCAGTTCCATTGCAGTCACTGAAAACCCTATAAAAGCAAAAGGGTAGAAAAATTGAAAAATTGATTTTGAAGAACTCGAAATAAATTGATATTTTTGTTCACATTACGCTACAGGTTGTCTTTGATTGTGATAGTTAGTGTTCAGTGTTATGATAATTCATGAAAGAGCATTATAAATCTTACACATAAAATATCAGACACAAACAATCTACAGAACAAAAAAAAAATATAAAATCCCAAGTTGTTTCACTTACCGGAACGATCTTCGTGCACTTGAGACTCGAAAGCATGCAAAATTCTTCGATCAGCAATGGCCTAATGGCAAGAGAGAAAAGGTGAATGAGCAACTGGAATACAATATTATAACTGAACAACCAATGCGTCGAAGATAGGGCTCGTATACTATGTATCGGTCCCTTGGTGAGATATCGGTGCAAAATATCAGTACCAATATTATCGGCGATATTGACCAATATTGGACCGATATATCACCAATTTTCACGATGCCAGTACCTTTCTTCTTAGTTCTAGCATTCGTCTTTCAGTTATTAGTGTTTTAAGTCTTAATTGTTAATTGTTAGTGTGATAAGTCTTAATCAGTTCCTACTTAATTGTTAGTGTTTTGCAAGTTGCAAAAGGTTAATTTGTTAGTGGAAGGAGAGTATCCTGAATTGTTAGTGTTAAATTGCTATATATATAAATTCAGCATGATCTTAAAATTATCGGTATACCACAGCGATTACCGATATCTCAAATATCGGTCCTTGACCGATATCCGATTTTTTACCGCATTAACTACTTAGCTCGTAAAGGGTATTAAGTGATGCTAAAGGTTTAGAAAGTACATTATTATCAGTTGACGAGCTATTATTACACGGCAACAGAGAGAGACAGTGCGCCAAACCAGCAAGAACACTCTTAAGTTTTCCCTTGTCATGCATATTAAACTGGTTTTTCTGCAATATCTCTTTGTAATGTTGGATGATCTGTGCATGAAAACAACTCTGTAAGTACATAAATACGCAACCAGAAATATTTACCCATGTTAAAATATATAAAAAAAAATACCTTATCAGCATACATAGAGAACGACAATGGGTAATGCTGGACAACCAGATCAAAAAACTTAAAAGCCATCAAACGGACATCAATTGACAGATGGGTCATTGCGTTGAATACGTATGCCATCATCAAAGATATAAAAGTTCCCTGGTTATCCTGGAAAAGTTAAAAAAAAAAAAGAACATAAATACACAAAGGTTAAACCGATGGCACTAGCTAAAAAAAGCGTAATCTAAAAAATTGAGAGAGAGAGAGCACCTCTTTACAGGCGGGAAATACGACTGCCTTTAGAAGTTGATATAGGGTTTCACGCACAATTTTGTCGTCATCACTCATGCGCTCACGCAGTTTTTCGATAACAGTGAGTCTGTGCATTTTCAGTTCTGCTGGATGATTCGAGAAGATATCCCTAATACCGATCAACGCATCTTCAAAAAAAAGCAATTGTTAATATCAAATTTTAATGGTTTAACTTTTAAGCCATAACTTCAAACAAAACATATAGTCGGAGACCTAAGAATGTAGAAACCGGTAACGCTGAACATTTTTTATTATTAGTATACTATATTTAAATGATGTTTTTAGGGAAAGGTTAGAAGTAGCTAGTATATCAGCTAAGATTAAGGAGGGAAGATTGAGATGGTTTGGGCATGTGAAGAGGAGGCAGACAATAGAGCCAGTTAGAGTAGTTGAAACTCTCGTGGTGGAGGGGAGGAGGAGTAGAGGCAGACCCAAAATCACTTGGGATGAGCGGATTAGGCAGGATTTGCAAAAATTGCACCTCTCTGAGAACATGGTCCATGATAGGAGCTCGTGGAGACGGAGGATTAAGGTTAAAGATTTCTAGGAGAGGGTTCAATTGTGCTTTTAGGGGTAGTGTATAGTCGTAGATATGTTTATATTAGTATAGGCTGTTTGTGTTGTTATATTTGTCTTGTTTACCGTGCACTCTTTTACCACTCATGTTATATTGGTAGCTCCTTACACACACACACACATACACCTAATGTTCTATATCTTTTTTCATCTTTCTTTCCTGGGTGTTTTGGAGCCGAGGGTCTCACTGGAAGCAGCCTCTCTATCCCTAGGGATAGGGGTAAGGTGTGCCTACATCCCACCCTCCCCAGACCCTACCAATAGCTCTGCTATTTGTGGGATTTTACTGGGTATGATTGATTGATACTATATTTAAACATCTTGGTATTATTTGTTTTCTGTTCGTGTTCACTTGCCTTCTCAACAAGTTAACGACTAATTTGGCAACCCTATATGTTATGAAAGAAACGTTACCTCTGCGAACTTTTGCATTGTGATGAGACGTCTGCTGAAGCAGCTCTTTTAGAGTCAAACCTTTCTTGCTCACGGCTAACCCGGCCTTCTCGGATGCCAAACTTTGTTCCGGTAATATAATTGCTGCACATAATCATGTTTAGTAAAGTATACCGCTTTCATGTTTCTTTTATTATTTTTACATACCTCAACCAGTATTATCTATCAAGCACAAATTTATACTCTCAGAGTCATACCAGTTTCATGATATTTTTGTTCATTAGGTCAATTTCCATAAAATCATGAGCTAAAAACAATCTAACAAATGACGTTATCATCTTAACTTCTTAATTGATCATTGATCATAATGATTTATATTAGTTAGTACATAAGTATGCAACTATAAAGTAAGTAATCACTTTGTCAGTTGTCTATATGCCTCATTGAAATACATATAAACATCACATTTTGTGGCAAAGATAATCTTGCTTACATCTTCAACCCTGCATACTTGATAAAAATCCAGTTTTTTTATACAAAACAGTGAATTATTGTTTGTTTCTTCCATAGTTGTCAATAATGGCTAATGGCTATAGCGCGCTACGTAGTGTATAGATCATATGTCGCCATATAGCGATAAATAGCAACATTTTTTTCATTTTTTTTCCTCATCACCACTGCTCGATGCCTCAGGTTTGGTCTTATAATATGTATTTTCCTCATCTCCACTACGCGATAACATATATTTTTCGGTTTATCTACTTCATCGCTGTACTGACGCTATTGGCTACTGACAAGTGACAACTATGGTTTCTTCAGAGCAACATAACATTTTACACACATACACTAAAAAACATAAAAATCAAGAAACTATATATCTAATTAATTAAATTAAACTATAGAACAAATTCAATTTGTAAAGATTACCTTTTGATTTAACTTCAGTGTTGGTAGTATTCTTTGGTGGGGGCAATTTTCTTCCAACCTTTCTTCTTATTTTCTGCAAATTACAAAAGCACATTCAGTAAAAAGATTGTAACTTTTAAAACTCATTCTTGAATACTTACTTTGAAGTCTACACCGCGCTTTTGCTGCTTCTTCAACTGGGCCTTGTGCTGCACCATTGTCTAGTAAATAGATACCAAAATAATTCGATTTTAATTACGAAAAAGGTCGTCAAACACGGTTTTTGCTATAAGGAAACAAGATTGAGTGACTATAGGGTGGTTGCTAGGGTTTTAGGAACTAAAAAACTGAATTTTGGCAACAACGAAAGGGCCGATAGCAGCAGCAAGTCGGTATTTTAAGTACGGGCCGCAATTTCTTTGAAATACCCTAAACAAGACACTAAACTCGGGTTCTATCATACGGTGTGCATATTAATTTACTTTATTTATGGGTTCTGGGTTAACTAAAAGAACATAACACTCTTATATGTTAATGTAATGTAAATTGCAAGGATTTAACTAAATCATAAACGATTTTCTTGTATTAGGCTACCGTACTTCCTAAATTGGAGAGTCATGTTGGCCCACTCCGGTCAGACTATGTTATCTTAACTAGGCACACGCTGTCTTCAAAGTTTGGCTTGGGCATTCCCTGAAAAACCAAACTGCCGGCTACCACTTGACAGTGGTTGTACCACCACAATAGCAGAATTATTTGGCGTAACACACGTTGGGACAAAAACCCAGGTGGACTCAAGATAGAGCTTGATACCTCTGCAAAGAGGCTAGACTCTGTCCATCATTGTCTTATCAACCAAAGTGACACAAATGGATACCAAGTCTCCCTACTAGTAGCCACAAGTGGTGGATACCTAAACCATTGTTATTAAATGGTATTGTGGTTTAACTAAAAAATAATAATTAAATGGAAGAAAAAAAGGTGTGAAACTACAATTTTATTAAATGGAATAAATAAAACAAAAATGGTGTGAAACTACAATTTTATTTAGAAAAAAAAAATTATGATTGGTTGATTAGGGTGAATCCCATCTTCATACCCTTTCACTCCTATTAATGTCCTGGCGCTCCTCCTTTTGACGCCCAGCTTTCACATACGTGCAAATATAAATGAATATTAGAAATTCGGGCAAATATAAATGAATAATAAAAAATCGTGCAAAGATAAATGAATATTAAAAATATAATTGGACATGCATAAATGAACATTCACGACACCAAAAGGGGTTATCGTTTTGATTTTGCGGTCAGTTTTTCTTTTAATCTATGATTGGTTGGCTGCAAAATTTTCAAACCGTAACAAACGATTTGGTTTATGGTTTATACTCAAAATCGATCGCATAAACCTGAACTAAACAATTTGATTAATGGTTAATGTTGATTCAATTTATTTTGTTGCGTTCAGATTTTACTACTGCCTTACCTTTTAAATAAAATAGGCCACCCGTATTTACTAACATTGTGCTAAGACCATATGTAGTTGTTAATGCTCCCAAGGGTCATTTTTTGTCACATCAGCATTATAACGCCACTTCAAAAAATGTGTAACGGTTAATGCCTATTTCATTCAATACTTTCCATTTTTTTCTTTTCTTTGGGCATTATTCTAAAAATGTCTTTTCCTCTTCTTGCCCCTATAACGCCCAGAGGATGGTGATAGGGACGTTATCAAACTCTTTCATGCGCTTATAATGTCCATTACGCATGACCTAACAGTTTTTCTTTTCGATACCCCTAGACCTTTTAACTGTTTTTCTTTTCGATATCCTGGACCTTTTTTTCTTAAATTTTGCATTCAAATTTTTGAACCTGCATTTAGGTAACTTGTTTTATGTATTTATAAAGATTTTTCATTATAAGTTTCTATGTAATTTTAAAATTTTGTATAAATGTATTTTTATTTAGAGAAAAAGTTTATTTTTTATTTTATACAAAAACGTTTGTAATTTTCCTGACCTAAATTATTTTTATCTTTAAAAAAAATTCTAAGGAGGAATATGACAAGTTTTAATTTGACATTTTAAGAAGGGGGTATGAAAAGTAAGTAAGAGGGTACATTTAATATAACCCTTTTAAAATTATATGAACGAAATTGATAATCTACGCTAAATCACAAGGACCATCTTTGTAATTTACTTCTTTTTTCTAGATTAGTTGACTCACACCCTTGGAACTTACTTCTAAATCTACACATTTATACATCATATGGCTAAAAACCTCGATTAGTTGGGAAAAGCACCTTAATCCCTCTAGGGGTGTTTGTTGTCCGATCATAACCGAATCTGAAACTAAAAATAAAACCGAACAAAATATGAATTTGGTTATTCGGTTTGGTTTGTAACCATAACCAAATTCATATTCGATTATTCAGATCGGTTTTCGATTTAACAAGTTATTTTATTCGAGTAATTTGGTAAACCCGAATTGATCGATTCACCCATTTTAATTTTTTATTTTTCAATTTTATAAAACTAATTATGTTACTTGATTTTTTGAATTAGTCCATGTTTTTCTTAGCCTAGCTCCATGTTATGTTAGCCCAACTCCATGTTAATTTATCCAGGATCCTTGATCCATGATCCATCTTGTCTCTTAAGTTCTGGCAAACCCTAAAAAGAAAAATCGCTATTCGTTAATTCGCATCGGCCCCTCTCCTCTCAAAATCAACTTCGACTCTCATCATGATCTCTCTCGTTTCCACAACATTTGAGCAGTTCCACCCCTTCTCGCAAGTCTTGTCTCTCATAGCTTTTGTTTTAAATTTAAAAGTCAATTGTGGTTGTGTACATGTCGGATAAAGAAATGCACATCGAATTTTATTTTTCCACCAGAAGTGGTTGAATTATACAAGCAAACATGAATTTATAATTTAGAATCATATGTATACTCGTTTAATATTCATTTGTGAATATGATTATTACGTGATAACTTAGTAAGAATTTAAACAACTAATTATTCCAACAAAAATAAATTATTATTGCACTAACATGATGAAATATCAATGATAAAATTGGACCATTAATTATCACATTGACATAAATTACATTATAGCAATAACATGATGAAATATCAATAAGATGATGAAATCCTATTATGCCAATAAATGCTAATTACTTCATCGTGTATATATACTTGTAAAATGCACTATACTAGTCAATAAAAAGGAAACATGAATTTGATGTTTCATGGAGTTCTACATCCTCACAATGCTATCATTTTGCATTGCTTCGAACCCAAACACCATATATGCCATGAGGATGTATGTCACCAACGCCATTGAAGACAACATTGTAGTTCATGTTGTTGGTCAAGGCGGAGACCAGGGAAACCGCACACTAGCTTTCAATTCAGAGTTCGATTGGAGGTTTGGGGTAAAAATAGGCACCTACTACAAAGGCGAATTTTGGTGGGGATCTAAATTTCAGTCTATCAGTCTCTTTAATGATCAAATTTATTGTTTCGATGGAGACATTTTTCGTGTTCAAAGATGTTACTGGTTAGTAAGACCAGATGGATTTTGGTATCATTTAAGGAATGACACATTTCCTGGTAACTGGAACAAGTTTGCAACTTGGTAGAACATGTAATCAACATAAACTAATTAAAGAACAATATATAATTTAGAGTTTTGAGTTTTATACATGTACTAGGTGTACACCCGTGTGAGTACACGGGTTTGTTTTAATAACAATCGGAATCAAATACTAAAAAAAATATTATAATATATTATTTAAATTCTGGTTTAGAGTTTTGAGTTTTATACATGTATGCGTATAAAGAACAATATATAATTTAGAGTTTTGAGTTTTATACATGTATGCGTATGTTTGTTCTTGTTTTTTTCTTGAGTAAATTGCAATTTTAGTCCCTGAGTTTTTGTCCAAATTGTTATTTTAGTCCAAATAGTTTTTTTTTTTCTCCTTTGGGTCCCTGACTTTTCATTTTTCTTGCCATTTTGATCACATTGCCTAACTTAGTCTAAAAACCAGGTTATAATCAGGGGTGTTTTTGGCATTTAATTATTAAGAGGTTTATAAATTATGTTGTAAACTACCCCTAGTTATCACTACACAACAGTTATGCCAAAAATACCCCTGTTTATAACCAAATTTTTAGACTGAGTTAGGCAATGTGATCAAAATGGCAATAAAATGGAAAAGTCAGGGACCCAGAAGAGAAAAAAACTATTTGGACTAAAATGACAATTTAGACCAAACCTGAAGGACTAAAATGGCAATTTACTCTTTTTTCTTTCTTTGTTTCTTTTTTTATAATTCTAACCACTAAGGTAGGGCTGTAAACGAACCAAACGAACACGAACAACACCTTTTTCGTGTTCGTTTGTTTAAAAATATATGTGTTCGCGAACCGTTCACGAACACTTATCAAACGAGATTTTATGTTTGTGTTCGTTTGTTAAGGAAATAAACTTGTTCGTGTTCGTTTGTGTTTGTTTGTTAATTTTAGGCAACAAATGTTGACGAACACAAATGAGCACAAACTAATGTTCATGAACACAAATGGAAACAAGCGAACACAAACAATCGTTTATGAACAAAATATATAATATACTGACACTTATTAGATATCTAATTTGTCAGAATTTTGATATATTTAAATAAATATAAAAACAAAAAACACTAATGAACTATCGAACACGTTACCGAACGTTCACGAACATAAACGAACGAACGCGACCTCTGTTCATGTTTGTTCATTTAACTAAACGAACGAAATTTCTTGTTCGTGTTCGTTTGTTTAATAAACGAACGAACACAAACGAACTTCCCGCCGAGCGGTTCACGAACTGTTCTCCGAACGTTTGGTTTGTTTACAGCCCTACACTCAGGTGATGATAAAGGATGAATTAAAAAACGATCGAACACTAACGGGCATGTTCGTTTCATTCATTTAACTTTAACCGAACAAGCGAACACAAACACCACAAGAATGGATTTTCTTGTTCATGTTCTTTTCTTAAGAAATGAACATGTTAATGTTCGTTTATGTTCATTCGTTAATAGTATACACGAACGATTAACGAACATAAACAAACAAATATAAATACACATAAGCAAACACACACAAATGGACACTAACTAAAATTAATAAAAGTAAAAATGAATATCCAAATTAATATTTAAACATACCATTAAGGTTGTTTCTACGGTTGGGCTTTTAACGGATATAATATGATTTATAATTAATATCAGTAATAAATAATTTGCATTTAAACAAAAGTAAAATGAATGAAAATAACCGTGAATGAACATAAACGAACGTAAATGAACGAATAGAAAAAGTTTTCATATTCGTTCATTTAATTAAATAAGCAAAAAAATGTGTTTATGTTCGCTCACTTATTAAATAAATGAATGGGCATAAACGAACTTCTCTTCAAACGGTTCACAAACACTTCACTGAATGTTCAGTTTGTTTACAAACCTAGACGGGGGTAAGGGTGGGTTCCAGGTCGATTTTGTTGGGTCCAAATCGACTGTTCACCCTAGTCTTCGGACACAGGTTGATTGATGAGGTCACCAATGTGGGTGAAGAGTTCCGGATGCTAGAAGAAGAGTCATATCTTTAAGGTTGTGACTACCATCAATCTCCATTATACCCTTACGAGTGAGGCCGAGATGCCATCTATCACTGGGAGATCAAATGCCTCTCCTTCGCAGCCACTCAAGCGGCGGGTTGCCGAACTCAAGGACCTTACGCCTCACTTGTTT